>JAMQGT020005952.1:0-139945 GCA_024447675.2 Pterophyllum scalare
AGTGTGTATAGGACAGAACAGCTCTTTGCCTTCCTTGATTTATGACATTTTCTTATGGTATTATAGTTAGTTTCAAGTCAAATGGAGCATGATGTTCATGTTATAAATCATGGCCCCTATCAGAGCATAGAGATTTCTCATGTGACGCCTTGCACACATTGCTCAAGAGTTGTCCGCCATATGGGACATGATATAGCAATTGGTCACGAGGGAAAATTGCGTGTTCTCTGACTGGTTGGCAAATTGTTGCTGGAGGTTCCTGGCTGGGTGAAATTGGTCCCAAAGAAACCTCCTGCTCTCCTGCTGCTGTTGCCCATAGATTGCATGTCAATCAAATTCAAAAGGCGCAGCTTTTCCCAGTTTTTTTCAGTTTGTGTTGCACTTTTCAGAGTTTTGGCAGACAAGTCAGTGTGTTCCATAGAAACTGCGGGTGACTGTGGCAACCAAAACCATTGCAAGGAGCTTTTTCGGCAACAGGTTGACCGGTGGTTGACAGATGGTCATGAACTGGTCTCTAGGCCTGCATGACTGGGGCCTTATTTACTTGACCCTACATTGTCACACCTTCAAAACGGTGGAAAAGTTAATGTCATGTCGTTAGCGGCCACATGACTGCAAAACCTCAATGAAAGGACTAAGTACAAGGGCGTATCCACCATGTGATTAACGAGTTGCTGAAGTATGCACTTGCAGTGTCCCACCAAGATGGCTACAGCCAAAACACTCAGCAGGATCTAACTCACAAATGGATAATGCCACATTGAACCGGGGAATCAGACTAGACTTTTCACTGGAAACAAGCTTACCAGTACTGCAATAGCTCCATCTGTATACTGTAATTCAGACACAAACATGTTTATTTCCTAAAATGTTGACATGTTTGTTTAGTTCCAAAGATAGTGCCTTTAGACTTTAACATAATGGAGATTAATTCAAAATCTTAAATTTTCAGATTTGGTATTCAGGGTTTTTTATTAAAAAACAGAAAGGTTTAAACAGCTGTTGTACTGCAATTGACACGAATATTCAGAATTTCTACTGCGATGTTTATGGAAAATTTCCTGTATGCTTAGCTCTTCAATAGTTTGGGGGGAAGGTACAGTATTATCATTTAGTGCAGAGACAGGGTCGGTCAGAGGAGATGTGAAAAATTCATGTGCTACATGCTGTTATGCAGTGGCCAGGTTTATAAGAAGTTAAAACGTGTGCAGTGCCGCTCTTCTCAGTTTCTCTTGACGCTCTTTTCCTCATCTCTTCCATCCTCCTCTCTTCTTCCTCCTCATTTAACTGTCTCTCTCTCTTTTTCTTTGGCCTCATCTTCCTCTCTCACAATTCACTCTTCCAAGTGTCCAGAAGAAAGGGGTGGTGCATTCCAAAAGCCTGGAGACCATTCCCCTCTTTCAGGCAGTGGCCCGCAGAGTGACAGAGGAATTAGAATAAGAATAGCTGCCCATTCACCCCAGTGCCCTAGTGAGGGAGTGGGCTGGAGGGAGTGAGGGAGAGCAAAAAAGAGGGAGTGGGAGGGAGGAGTGGAGCGAAGGGGGTCCTGCAGACACTCTTGAGTTCCAATTGGCCAGTGGTGGTTCCCACTGTTTTTACATCGCTGCCGTCAGTTGCGCTTTCAAGTTTGTTTTACACATTTCGCCGCACATACACGCTACACATGTGCATGCACGCGTAAATGTACACATTGGGGTCCAGGGCTTGAACACGTGCACTGGTATACGGGAATCTACACACTGTCAAGTGAGACTGGCCTCCAGAGACGCCAGAGTGAGCAATTCTGAGCACGCTGTGTAGAGAAGAGTGAGGTAACCCACGGCTGTGTGAGTACAAAGCTGCTCTCAGTTAGTCGGATTTATCATAAGTATGTTTTTGTTTGCTTGTTTGTAAGTGGTTTATTCATTTGTGCAACATCAGCTGAACTCCTGGTGTATTCTGGGTATTTCTGTATCTTGTGGCAAAGACTTAAAATGCAACCTCATGCTGCCACCCATATAGGTCACTTGTGTCTAAACTGTAAACTCTTTTAATTATGTAGCTGTTAAAATTTAACAGTGGTGCAACAGTGAAGCAGTGCAACACACGTTTGTTTGTAAATTCCTTAGCAAATGGCTTTTAGCAAAATGTAGAAGAGATTAAAGCTGTTTATTGTCATCTTCATGCCTCCATGTAGATTTTAGATGAAGTTTAGCATATGGCTGTAGATATAATATAATGTTAATGATTTGCAAGATCCCTCTTTGGAGTGGCAAACAGGTGTCACGATTCTATGCAGATCTTCCCACTCATAGACTCTGCCGTAAGGGGGCCCCTCGGCACCACAGGTATAGTGGCTTAAAAAAAAGATGAATGCACATCCAAATTACCTCCATTGCAAATCCATGAGGTTATGATTGATGGAAAGACGGCCACCAATCATGCCATCATCAATCATGCATTCATAGTCAGTTTATATGCTCTTGATTTCAAACAAACAAATTTTCTGTACTACAGATAAAAATGCAGCATTTTTCCTCTGATCATCATAACTGGGAATATTCTCTTTTTTTTCATCATAATAGATCTCTTTCTATTTTTGGACTCACTTCAAAAACCTCTCACAACCCCATTGTCTAGAAAGTAAATAGTGTCAGCAAGAAAGACTTTATTTCAGTGAGAAATGATAAATATATATATATATATATATATATATATATATATATATATATATATATATATATATATATATATGGTGCAGGCAGTCTCTTTGTACATTTTGTTTATCACACATAGTACATAGTAGAATTGTTTTTTAATTCTTTAGAGCCCAATAAACTACCTTTGATTCTTTCGTGTTTTTCACTTGCACAAAAATATCTCCACCACTCAGCACTGGAGGTAACAGTGAATATGGTATTTCTCTAAATATTTTTTAAAAATATTTTGTTAAATGTTTTGTTATGGATGCAGTCACCTTGTGTGGTGTCTGAGTGTGGTGATGGTGTGGGGTGGCCCCCTCAGTGTGTGTTTTACAGTGTCACTGTGGGTCGACATGGGCTTTTTATTGCTAAGCTGAGTGTGAAAAATGCTTCCCAACAGAGACCTGCTTTAAATTACAAACCTGGATTAGCAAGTTAAGTTAAGCTTTCTGAGCAATTCTTTCACATTGAAAACCTTTGATTCGTCCTTTGTGGGGCAATAAAGCAGATCTGCCTCTTACCTAATTGGTTTATTTAGGGTGAAAGAAATCCAGGCTGTGACATGCTTTCTAAAGAGAGTTAGTCTTTTCATTAATTCTGATCCTCTTGCCTTTTTGATAACCACTTTTATTTATGTTAGACTTAACATTTGGTGAGTGTGTAACATGAGCAATGTGAGTTCTTGTCTGTCAGTGTATACCTACACACACACACACACAAACAGCCATGTACACATTGGTCTGTTCTTTTCAGTCATGACCACCAACCTCAGAGAAATTCCCCATACTACTACACCACAGCAAAGCCTGTAGGTTGTGTCGTAACATCAGCTTTTACCACAACAACAATTTTTACTCCAACCAGGAAGGATCGTTATAAAGCTCTGTAAGGGATTCTGCCATCTGCCTTCACTGACAATGGCTAATACTGTAAAATACAGCCATTAATGGACAAACGATGCCTGCGTGATAGACCTAGCCTTTATTTATTTATTTTTTTAAATCTGCCAGATATATTGAGGTGTTTCACTGAATGTGGCCTGGCTGCTTTATCGACTTCTTTGTCACACTTTCTGTGTGTTACAGGCAGAGACAGCCTGCTGTCCATCATGACTGCTTATTTGAGCCTCCTCGTGCTGGGTGAGTAGATATCAGATCTGTTTATTCTTTGTGCAGGGGTGCTTTTATTCGCTCACAGTTTGTCTCCACTTCATTATATTATCATCTAATCATAATCTTAATTATGAAATGTTGAAAGGCCACCAGTGTGTGAATTATTGGCTAATCCTGGTAATATACAGTACGTGGACATGAATACATAACTGAAAACAACTTAAAAGTTAAAACAGGAGTATGCTGTGTTTGTGCATTCTTGTGTGGAAGTTCTTTAACAAAGCCACTATTCTCTCTTCTCCATTTGTTGAACATTAACTTTACTAATGAATTTATTCAGTCATGAAATGCGGTGAATACAGACAACATAAATCAGATTCTGTTGGTGCAGCATCAAAAGTTTTGTAACCCCATCGAGAAAAAGAGAAAGTCTTGCATATTTGAACATTTGGAACATGTGCAAGCGGACAGAATGGGCCCTCTACTTCAAAGTGTCAGGAGTGCTGCAAGAGGTCCAGAGTTGCACAACTAGATGACGCTGAACAGGACAGCAGCAACATTTAAATTGGGTACGGGTTTATGTTTCATGAGTGGATTAACTACCCATGAGTGTACCTCATAGATGAAACACTGATGATGCAGAATGACAGTATGCAAGTTTTTTTTTTGTTTTTACTCATATCACTCGAGGTGGAGGTCCCGTTCTGACCACTTGCACATTGGGAATGGGAATGGGAAGTTTTCACCAAGTTAAAACTGACAGGAAACATACTTTTTTACCCCTCAGCCTAAAAAGGCTGATGGAGTATTGTTGTCACCCTGGCAGGCAGGTGGGCAGCCAACTTTCAACTTTGTGAACGCATTAACTTGAGAATGATGTGACCTAGGATTTTCAAATTGACACCTTAGATGTATCTGCTAAAAATCTCAGATGAGTTTGAATCTTGGTGACCTTGACCTTAAGTTCAAGGTCAGAGGTCAAGTTTTCTGAAAATCTTTTGAACACAATAACTCGAGCACAATGTGACCTAGAATTTTCAAATTGTTGCCATAGATGCATCTACTAAACTCTCAAACGAGTTATAACACTAGAATTTTACTCACTAAAACTGAAGTATAAGCTTCTTACTGGCCACATTATTTGTCAAACAATTTCATTAAATTGCTCCAGAAGACGGTAGCACAAACAAGGCAACAAGCTCCAGTTGAGGTGAGGACTAGCGGTAAGATATTAAGAATGTACAAGTCTTATTATATAGGATTGTATTATATTGTGTGTAAGATAAAGTTTGTATTCTATTGTGTACAAAATTGCAGGTGTACGTTTTGAGAGTTATGGCAGGTAATCACAGTTAGGTGTAGTTGAAGAAAACAATGCACACACTGACATCTTACATGCTTGTCAGGACAGGTAAAAAGTATGTTTTCTACAGCCCACACAGACAGAAGGATTCACATTATTGTCACGTCTGAAATGTCAGAAGCATCCTAAAAAAAATAGGCTGCTTGGGATGATTTTTTTGCCTTGGAATTACCAACAGAAACAGAGTCTAAAAAACATTTGTGTAAAAAAAAAAAAAAAAAATCATTTTTTTTTTTAGACAAACTGGGGAAAGGCAATAGTCGGAGCGCTTTTGAGGACTGCCTACATTTTGCAGCATTCTTTGCATGTATGGTCTCTTTCAAAACACAAACTCAAGTCATCAATTAAAACTCAAGCTAAATGAGTACTGAGCTCTACATGCCTAGACGCATGTCTTGGCACATCTGAATGGTATTTTTATCACATTCTCCATCAGTCTTTACATTTTCAATAAAAGTGTAGTCGTAGTGTCAAATTTCCCCTTTAAAATAGCCCTATTTTTAGAAAGATGATCTGGGTGATTATCAGGGGACAGTGTGTGCATAGTTTGTGGTACAGTGTTTTTCTCAATTTTGATTTAGTTCCTCAGATGATGTTTTACTCTAAAGCCAAATTTCTCACCATCTCTGTCAAGAGGATTTCTGTGTACAGTATTTTATGGTGCCTCACCTTGGGCAGGTTGTTTGACCAGTGAATGACCCTGTTGAAAATATTCATACCTTTAAAGTGAGGTCAGGTGGAACCCAGTTACAGCTCTGTATGTGTCTGTATTGTTAATAGGGTTGTCTGAATAGAAAGCTGGAGTCCTCGGTTTTATTTTCAGCTTCAGTACAGACACATGAGGTTTAAAGTTTTTCCTGCTTCTGAAGGAACTTTATTCTCTTTGTTTAAGCTTAAAACACTTTACTTTCCTGTATCTATACACCATGCTTGAGTTTCAGCATGTGTGTTTTATGTTTGACCAGGGTGTGTTTGATCTTTATCTGTAGTCCACAGGTTTGCCTCACAGCGTGTCTATGTGTGCTTCAGTATGTGATCACAGTACACGCTGTGTCATTTTAAACTTAACCCTCTCTACATTGCTCCTTGTGCACTGCCAATATGCTGCAATATGCTGCAACCTTATTGTGTATTTCCTGACAGGTGTGTAGTAGAGTAGTTCATAGTACTAGCCAGGCATTGTTAATGTTTCACTGGAATTTGGAAAATCTTCCTCTGTGAATCTTGAACTGATTCCAAGACATTGTGTGTGTGTGTCTGTGTACAGAAAGATTTGAGGAGCTGCAGTCTTAGTTCGTTTGACTAAGTAAACTGGAAAATCTTCAGGCTTTGATGGCAAATATTTAACATAAAATGACTTGCACAGTTCAGCTACAAAATACAACTGCCACACTAAGTTTACACAAACACTTTCATAGTTCTGATTTTGAGCAGCTTTTGAGATGATGCATTTTTCCTGGTTTAGGGGAGTAATTGAAATAATTTTGTAGTTATGACCATAATAAAAAATATAATCCTGAGCAACGGTTTACTTTATTAAGATGTAGTACTTCAATTTATGGACAGCGCTGTACAAGCACCAGAGATCTAGCCAGCAATTAGCAATCGGATGCACAGCTGTTAGCACTAGCAAGTGGTCGGCCGATACCCAGTTGTGTTCCGTAGGGCTGGGAATTTTTTCTGGCTAGATTCCTGATCACAGCATCATCACTACTCTGTATCAGAGGAAACCTGATCACTATACATTTTCTCTATAATATAGAGTGGTGACATTACATTGTAACTACTGTGACTCTCTCATTAAAACTTTTAATATATTTTATATTTTGCCGCTTTTGACTCACATTCCCCAGGCTCGTAAGGAGACCTTTTATATTCCAACTCCATATTTTATTTCCTCTTTATTCTTGGTGCAGATCAGCAGTTTATTTGGTCTGTTTGAAAGAATCTAATTTAGCTCCTCTTCCAGTAAGGGCACCCTTCATTGAATCCGTCTTCTTTCTGATTGGCAGCCCTTGACGAACACAACGTTTGAACAGCAGGTTGATGGGGACTGATTGAGATAACCATATTAAAGATATTCTCTGACATACAGTGCCAAGAGTAGAAAATCAGTTGGAAACCACAGACTATATGTAAAAGATAGACACAGTCACTGTGATGCTACCGTTGGTTGTTACCATTGTGGACTTATGTAGATTTTTGGAATTGGAGTGACCAAATTTTTCACAAGCAAGTGGAGTGCTAGGTTATCTGCTAATGCTAGCAAGCTTCGATTGTAAGCTGCGTTCATACACTGTACAGGTGTAATGTACAGACACTGATACCTCCTAATAGGTGCTAATTAGTAGATTAATAAAATACTACTTGCTCACCAAAACAAACTTCTTGCATTGTCTTTGCCACACAGAAGGCTATATCATTTGTTAGATAATTCCATTAAAATGCTTCAAAGCACCAACAGCACAAAGATGGTGGAGATGTCTAATTCAATGACTCCAATAAGCAGACATAAAGCCTGATAGACATCTATTGGCTACGTCTGCCTATACTGGCACACCTGTCAGTCAAAGTGGCTACATGTCTATGTCATGATGCGAGGCCAGCTGGACACACTAAGCAGACTAGAGAAGTGGTTGTGTTTAATTAAAAATGTTTAAGTAAATTTTATTGGACGGAAGGTGCATAGTGAACAGTGATGGGGAAAGGAATACTGCTCCGAAGTGGACGGGATCACAGGAGCTCTGCTGGAGAACAGTGTGAGAGTTAATTCATTGCCCAGAGAGTGGATATAGCTGGCTGGTGCATGAACCAAATCAGATTGAGTCTTACTTAGGAACGTGTATAGGTTGAGCTCGGAAGGAATGTTGAGCAGGCTGGTTGGTATCTGCGGGGAGCAGGTGGAGAGCGGGCAAGTTGGCTGGGTGTGGGTCACAGATGTCCAGAATTCCTGGTGGTGGAGAGGAGGTGGAGCAGCTTGAGTTTCAACTAGATTGCAAGTAAGTGTTCCAACATCTGCAAGAAGCAACTGCTGTCACATCTATTGAACCGATAGATTCCAGGCGAGATTTTTAGTTGAGGAACTTTGAGGAGCACAGGGAGAAAGAGATGAGAACAAATGGGTTACAAACTGTGGGAGCCACCATAGCAATGGGAATGGTCTGGCAGGAAACTGTGATGCCACCTGCCCTTCTTATCCTTGAGGCCTGATAAATGAACCACAAACAGGTGAGGAGTGGTTGACCCACACCAAGCAACGCAAGATAGAGCCAGCTCAGCAAATCCACCTGAGAATATTGAAAGAAGAAGAAAAGAAGAAAAAGGAACACAAAGACCCAACCCACCCAATTTTGCCAAATCGGAACAGTTTGCCTTTTAGAGTTAATACCTAAATGAATAGGATGGATTGGAGTCATATTGCTGGGATGCAACTACACATGTAACCCCAGTGAAAGGGATGAAGAGGATGTGGGACCTATGGATTCTTTGACACCCAGCATCTAGACTAACATCAAAACAGCTAGTAGCTCAGTGTTCCAACATCTGCAAGAAACAACTGCTGTCACACATAGAGACTGATGATATACAATACTGTGATGATGCTGTGATGGGGAGAGCCAGGATGTAAGGTCACACCACACCAAGCCCCAAGAAAAACTGGTACATTGAATGCCAGGCACCTGACCTGAAAGAGAAGGTCATGGCTAAGCTGGAAACCTGGGCCCTCGGTGAGGAAATAGCTCCTGAATTGGTGATGTGCCTTACAGGTGCAATAAGCTGCCTGAGGAAATCTGTCAGTTTGTGGAAAGTAAGAAAGAAAGGCAATAAGAAACAAAAACAAAATTAGCAAATTTTCATCAGCTTGTAATGTTTTCATTTTCCCTGATGTTATTTTGATGTTATATGAAAAAGCAATTCATGCTCAGCATCAAGATTCTGGCAAACCTTTTCACCTTTCTTGTTGCTTATTTAATGTGTTGAGGAAAAGGTTGCTGTATTATGGCCATTCAAATTCATATTGCTGATTAAAATATTTTCGGTTTTAGATTGTTCAGTAACAGTTAATCCTGGTTGACCCATGACAGACTGTGTTTTCAATTTTGGCAGCCCTGCTGCACTCCCTGGACCGTGCCAGTCTGTCACAGGACTAACATATAGAGACAGACAACCATTCACACCTATGGGCAGCCCCACTAACTGCGTTCCTTTGGACTGTGGAAGGAAACCAGAGTACTCAGAGAAAACACACACAAACTCCAGACAGAAAGAACCCAGCCTGGATTCAAACCCAGGTCCTTCTTGCTGTGAGGGAATAGTGCTAACCACCACACTACATAGACCAAAACTGTTTTGATACTGTGAACTTGCTTTTGAATATGTTAAGTTGGGTATTTTAACATAGGAGTTGAAGTGGTTTGACTTACTTATGGACTAATCTCAAGTGGCCATCGAGGGAATTGTAGTTTTTGGAACTTTTGTCTTGGCTTAATTCCTCAGCTCTGCAGTATGAAGCTTAATTTTTCAGCTTGCAGTGATGTTTTGGCTTGCATGTTGACTATGTAACATCCACAATTGTGACAGTATCTCAATCTCCCTCTGCTTTTGGGATTCACAATTTTTTATGACCAGCGTATCTTTAAAGTGGAAACACACCAGTAATTTATCTGAATACATAATATTTTAACTCAGAACTTCTTTACCTTTTTTTTGTTGGCAGTTGAAGTGATACTGCAGTTTTCTGTTGTTAGTTTTGTCTATTGCAATTTCAGTGCGTACATATAATTAATACAGTGTCTTAATATTTCTGTGGAAACATTAAATAATCAGTGTCAGTGAGAGAGCAGTGTCCTTTATAGCCAGTGACGTCGGTAACAGTTTTGTGTTGTTCACAGCTCATAAATGTCAAAGGCCACTGAAGAAGATACTTTAGTTTACATTCATTTGCGATTGTTTGACTCTGATAAGATGTGTTCCCCAAGCATGACCTGACAATGCTCCAAGGTCTTCTTGTGATGCCAAGAATGTCTGGCTTTCTCAGTCTTCCTGTGCCTTCATAATGTTTAGTGAGACTTGGCTTGCTCAGTCATGTTTTGGACACAATTAATTCAAAGCATTTTAGAGTGCCATGTGGTGTCTGTCTTAGAAACCTCTTGTCTATTATAGTTTCAATCTGAGAGAGATTCTCTGTGTTAAGAATAATGACCTGACTTCTGACAGCCTCTGGGAATTATGATGCCAAGTTTGCCACTATCACAATGTTAATGATGATTGATTTGAACACTGAGGGAAACGTGTGATTTACGATTTATTCATTTGGATTGCTGCTGATTGGATAATTTCTTGAATAAGCAGGTGTACAGGTGTTCCTAATAAAGTGCCAAGTGACTGTCAGAGTAGAGAGGATGCTTTTAATTCCATCTTAAGCTATCCATGTCTTTCCCATCATGCTTCAACCTGTTGCTTCTTGGTTGCTGTCTTTAGATCAACAGGATGAACAGATATCTTTCTCAACATCTCTCATCCCTTATGTCTCTGTGTGCTGTAGATCACTGAGGCTTGCATTTTGTTTTTAACAGACATGAAAGACATTTTTTGATTATCATGCTTGTAAAAGTAGGACATGAATACTAGGACTCACTATAGATTTACCAGAAAAACACAATGGATGGTTTGTGTATAAGTGAAACAACTCAAAGATGCAAATTAAATGGGATTGGTAGATTAAAGTGGATTATAAACTGATTATTACATTTATGTTACTAACGAACTGTTACCAACATATACACTGAGCAGGATAGACAGTCCATTTGGTTGTGAGCAGCAGCCTCCAGGGCTAAAACAGTCAATACAGAAGTGCCAACAACTGCACTTGAGACTGGATCTAAAAGGGAGCCAGTCCCTGTAGACTGACATGTTAACATGCCCAACTTTACACCATTAAAAATTATGTTTACATTCAGCACAAAAGAAATGGTTTTGTTCTTTAGGGCTAGTCCCCCCATTTATAAAAAACTGTACAGTGGCCTTGTATGAAAAATAATTTAAAGTTAATCTAATGACTGCTGTAGCTGAGAGTTCTCTGTTAGAACTCACCTCAGAGTCAGTTTTTTCCCATTTTTGAACAATTGTAATGGACTTTGCTGACTAATAAAATGGTCTTTTGGGTGGTAAAGAAGTCCAAGAATTGTCTTGTTGTTTCATTAGTCTGTTGGTGTGTGTCTGTTATTTAGCACTAATCAGCAGATATATGGCTAATGTACATATAATTGATGCATTGTGGGAGTGCTGTCATGACACCGCTGTGTGGCAGGCAGAAGATTGGACTCCAATGCAAGACTCATTGAACTGAAGGTAACTCAAAAAACAGCTTTATCGCTGGAGTATTCCATAACAAGAAACTAAACACAACATAAAAGGACTGGCTGGTCAACAGTCAAAAATAATAAAGCCTTCTGCAAGTACTCCACACAACAAGAGGGAAGACACTACAAAGAGCAGGAGAAAATGCAGGAAATAAATACACATGAAGTGATGAGGAAAGTGAAACCAGCAGGGGAGGACAGGTGATCAGAATACACTAATGAGGAAAGAGGAAACACAAATGAATACAAAGTTCACCATGTATGGTCTCCAAAGTAAAATGGGAAATAACTTAACAGACCTACATGTGTGAACATTGACAAAACTGAGGAAACAAGGAGGAAAATGATCATTTAAATCATACAAAGGGGAGAACCCCCCAAATATCCTGAAAACACAACCATCCCAGGTCCATGACCCAGGGACCCTGAGAAGTGCATATAATGGACCAAGCTTGCTTTAGTTAATAATCTGGCAATCCATCCTCTTGAGCAAATATGGTCATTTGTCATTACAAAAATGGCATGAGCCAAAACATCAACACTGAGGCTTCAAAATGCAGAGTCCATAAACTAGTGCTTAAAAGTAGTAGTCCTTCTGGACAAAGTTTACAACATGGCTTCCAGTCATGCAGCTTCTAGATCATCAACAGTCTAATTTGACAATATATGATTCAAAACAGAAGTTTACATGGCAGTAAAGAAGTTCTGCTGGATACCTACCCATGTCCAGTTGGTTTCTGGGTGCCTGTTAGGGAGTTTTGTGGTTGTCATTTTTAATATAACAAAAACATCAAAATTAGTGGAAATGTCAGTGTGAAGTTAACTGTGATTAATGATTCTGTTTTCTGTTCCTACCATCCATCCCTTCCTGTTCAGCTGTCTGTACATTTGGACAAGAGCTCCCATCAAGCCCTCATGGCTGCACTGAGGGAAGCTGTTACCCTGCAACAGGAAACCTTCTGATTGGACGGGCTGTAAATCTAACTGCCACCTCCACCTGTGGCCTTAATGGACCAGAGAAATACTGTATTGTTAGTCATCTGCAGGTCAGTCACACACACACACACACACACACACACACACACACACACACACAAACCCTTAAATGTATAGTGTAAATACAAAGAGCAAAAGTACCTTCATATTTAAGCATCAAGATTCTGAGCATGAATTGGGAACAACTGGCAAGCTTTTGATTATGATTGTAGAGCCCCATAATGACAGACCACCTGAGTACATAATTTTCTTCCTTCATCTGAATTTGTAGCGGTTTTCCCATAGCACAGACTATAAAAGCTGTTCACATGCACTCTGCTTGGATCTCACTTCACCATCACTCATCACGTTGCCACGTTTCCCTCGCAATACAACCTGAATAGTGCAAAGAACATTTTGATGGCTTGTTCTCAATATAACACATTCATCCATCTTCATCCGTCACCCTGCACTACTCCATCTTCAATTGTTGATCTGTCTGTTTCTTTGTAGCATTCTTTCAGTGAGCAAGGCCTGCTACACAGGCCCCAGCTGCAAATACACAAGTCAGCCACACCTTCTTTCCATATACACTATCTTTGGCGCTCTCTGTCCCTGCTTCTCTTTTTTGTATGTTTTCTGTGCAGCTTTACTCATACACACATAGGAATGAACAGATTCTGCTGCAGTTATCAGGGGCAAAATGGTGTTATAGTCTTCATTTCTGCAACGTGCAACTGTTGTTCTTCTGTTTTAACTGCAATAATACGTCTCCCAGCATGTTCACCATGCTGTTGTCATTCACGCTGCCTTCATTCATGCATTTCCGTGCGTCTGCATGTATGTGCCTGCTCTTCCTTTGCCTCAGGATAGGAATATTTACCACTGTCAACTCCCAGCTGAGCAAGACAGCCTTCTACTACAGTTATAGGAAGGATATGATATGGTATTCAGATTTCCAGCAATCACTTATATTTGATGTAGGTTCTCCTATGTGGTGTTTATGCTCGTTGTGACATGTTCCTGGGTTTTTTGACCTGGTGTTTTTGAGTTGTACACTCTCAAATTCTCGTAATTATTTAATGTGGACTCTTGAGTTGGCCTACATTTGTTATCCTTGAGCTTTAGCTTTTTTTACTTTACGTTTGTGTCACCTGGGTCCTGTACTACGAAGTTGGATATCATCTTATTGAGGTAACTTCAGGGTTAACACTTGTTTTCTGTACTACTGAGGTGGTTTACTTCTTACCGGGTAAAATCCCCATGGTAACTCATGCTGTGAATCTAACCTGCTCCGGAGCAGATTGTTCCAGATTAAAGATAAACACAAATTACCACCTGCTGACCAATCAATTCTCCGGCAAATCGCCATTCCTTGAAGATTCATCAACCGTCTGTATTTGGAAATCTCTCCAGATCCCAGCTCAGTCATTCTCTACCACCTGTGGGGGCGTATCCAATTTTGACCTTGGGACTAGTGGAACGTGGAATCAGTTCAGTGAATTCAGTCATTTTTAGTTTAAACACTTTTTGACAGATTTCTAAAATATTTGTGTTTTCTTGTTTTATGACAGGTGCTCTAATAAATGTATTAGGTGCTGTATACAGTCATGCAGTGGCTTCAATGGCCTCTCTGTCAGAGACAAAATAACAACTTCCTGCTTTTCTTCAGATAGTTTGGAGTGCCCTTCACGGGGCACGGCATTACAAAATGTTGTGATAGCCTTGTTGTTTAAGATCCCTTTGTCCTACATAAATCTCTCACTTTACTTTTCACCAACACCCCCCAAACCATAACATTTCTATGCTTGCTGGAAAGATAAGCATCCTTGTAATGGCTTTTGTTTTCTTGCTTAGTTGCTCAGGACCTTCCACTTTTCTTTCTATTCTGGTTATAGCCAGTTTGAAGGTTGCATCATATCATATTTTAGTGTGCACATGCACATGCATGACCGCATATAAATGCAGCAGGCTGGAGATAGTTTACATGCAGATGGATTTGAATGTGGTCATGCACATCCACGTTACATCCACATGCACACTGTTTCCAGCATGCCTTCTTTTCAATTGTCAGCCGAGTCTCATTAACAGCCACGCTCTTGTTAGCAGCTTAATCACCCTTGACAACATAATTTAGAAGCCATGGAATCTACTGTTTCTCTTGCCAACTTACCCTCATCTCCCTGGTTTCCCTCTTTCCCAGTTCCCCTCTTTGTGGCCCCCTCTTTTTACTCTTTCTCAGCATCTCTCTCACTCTCTGGATCCCTTAACTCGACACCTCCCTTCCACATGCACTTCATCCCTGGTGCTGTTTGAGACTCCTGTACTGCAGATTCACTGCTTTTGTCTGCATCCTTCTCAGTCGACCCTTTGAAGCCACCCTTCATTGTCCTATACTCTCTGATTTCAAGCTTATTCATCTTCTCTCCTGCCTTTTGATATAAGGGTCTGTACTTTATATCTTGCCTTTTGATGGAATTTATCTGTTCCCTGTGTTTCCTTCAGTTCTTGTCTCAGTGTTTAGTCTGTGGTGTCCTGCTTTTAGTCTATCTCATATATCATTTGCCTTCCATCTCAGTCAAGTCCACCTGCCTCAGTCCTGGTACTTTGTCATCTCGTTGTCTATGGATCCCTGTCTGTTCCTGTGTGCTCTCCCATCTGTCTATATCTTTGATAAAGTAGCCTTCCTAGTTTGTGCCGCTGGCCCCATACAGTTCTATAAATCGGTATGTTCTGTAATAAAACTGTAATTAAGTTTAATGCTGCTCGAGTCCTGCCTTGTGGGTCCATCTCCTGCCTGCCACACAGCTGATCGTGACATTTTTGTGCAAAAGGCTACATAAGAGTGACAGAGTTAAGTCACAAGTGATGCGCTAACACAATTACAACAAGCTTAAATGATTCTCCAGCAATGCTGGTGCGTCCTTTTTGTCAAAAACAGTGATGGTAATGATATTTTAATAAATGACCTTTTTTATAGCTTAAATTTGTAGTTATTCATTTAAAAAAAACAAAAACTTTCCTTCTCCAGCAACCAGACAAGTGTTTCGAGTGTAACTCCCAGCATCCCTACAGCCCGAACGTGCACACTAACAGCCACCGCATTGAAAACGTGATCTACCTCACGGACCGCAACGGAGTCAACACCTGGTGGCAGTCTGTCAATGGTCTGTGTGTCTTTATTCTGTAAAAGTACAAAAGGACATGAACAGTGTGTTCAATGTGTTGATTGCTTCTGTCCTCATATACTTATATATGTGTCTGTGAGGAATATGTTTGCTCTACTTGTTGTGTTTCTTAGTTACATCACGATGCCCTATTTGCATGGGACTAGTATTTCCTGGGGACCTCTATTGATGTGTAATAATTGTGCAGTTTGTGATCTTAACCCCATGTGAATCTATCATGTATCTGTAATTTGTGAAGAAAAAATACCATAATTCAACAACCATGATAATACCAGGACTGTTGAAATCAGTATCCTAGTGATTATGGAGACTGTTTGAAATTTTAAATCACAGTTTGGACAGCATTTTGAGTCCAATTTCAAGATGCTTGTGTTTCTTATCTCTTAGGACCCATTTATAGGAAGGTCAAACTCAGATCCATCAGAAAAGAAAAATTTTGAAGGATGATGAAAATGATAACAAGCATAGCCACAAATGTCAATATGTTCATGCAAAGTAGACTTTGTGTCACACACAAAAACAAACGTGGAGGGTTTCTAAAACAAAAACTGTCCAGTTTATACTAACCCCATGTGAACAGGGCTTACACCTTAATGCTGCTGTTGCGGTAAAATCATAAGAAGGGAAAAAAGTCCTTCACAGAAAAGTTCATCCTGGTGCTAATTTACGTTCTTGTGGGAGTAACAGGGGGACTTTGATATTTCCCAAATGAGACAAAACTGAAAGGAAAAAAGGTAAAAGTCTCCAACAGTGAATCAGCATTCATTTAAGCTGTTTTCCCCACAGGACAGGAGAGTGTCAGCATCAGGCTGAACCTGGAGGCTGAATTCCACTTCACACATCTCATCATGAAGTTCAAGGTACACACAGTTTTGTTCTGCATGTGGGTACCTACATGTGTTATAGACCTCTGTTGGAAAGCCAATGCTGTATGTGCATAAGCATGCCAAGGGACAGACAATAATGCTTCAGGCGTGTGTTTATGTGGTGGCTGCATTCCATCAGGCATCAACACTGTTTGTACAGCAAACAAAAAGTTCTGATAAATCTTTCTTACTTTATCTCTTCAGACTTTCCGACCTGCAGCTATGATCATCGAGCGGTCAGCTGACTTTGGCCGCACTTGGCGTCCGTACCGCTACTTTGCCTCAAACTGTTCCAGAACCTTTCCCAACATCCCCGCCAATGGCTTGCACCATATCAATGACGTCATCTGTGAGGAACGCTACTCTGACATCGAACCCTCCACGAATGGAGAGGTAAACGTTAAAAAGAATATCTGTAGTAGTAAAGAGGCATGTTATAGAAAAAGGTCAGGTTACCCTTTCTGCATCTTTCAGATTTAAACCCACTGAAGTATATGTGTATCTGTAGTCAGATTGGGAAATGGTAAAAAGGTGCAGCAATTTATTGAAATGTGCAAACAAATAGAAAGTTGAAAGTCAATATTTGGTATGATCACCTTTATTCTTCAGCGCAGACTGAACTCTGTTCGACAAACTTTCTTTAAGTAGTCTTCAGGAATAGTTCTCCAAGCTTCTTGAAGGATATTCCACAGGTCTTCTTTGGATGTCTTATTTCCAAATTTGGCATAGTGTGCTGCTTTTATTTCCATAGCAGAGACTCTGCTGGCTGCAGATACTCACCGTACAGCACCCGTTTCCACTGATTTTCAGTCCAGTTCTTGGGTAATTTGGCAGAGCTCACCTTTTGTTCCCCTGTTTCCCTTCCTTATTCTTGAGAGGATTTCTCTAGTAGATGAATGAACTAAAGAGCCGGATGCATCTTTAAAGTCTTTGCTGGATTTCTTTTCTTATTTAGTAAGTACATGCCTTTCAGATACAGTTCTTCTGCTGTAGATAGTTATTTTTAGGCCTTCCATGTCTTTTGTCCTCTACTTGTTCAGTTTCCTTAAATTTCTTAGGGACATGCTGCACACCATGCCAAATTTGGCAGGTTTTTTGGCTAACAGCTCTATAGGAATCACTTTGTTGGTGTAAAAATTACTATGTATAAAGTGCTCTGAGTGCTCAGCTAGTGTAGAAAAGCGCTTTATAAGAACTAGTCTATTTACCATTTATTTTCTGCCTGTCAAACTGTGTGATCTTCGACATTTTTCATAGAGTCAGATAAAGAAATTGGTAGAAATTGTGTGTTTTTTGGACAGGCTGCTAGTAACAAAGTGCCTGAAGATGCCAGCATGTGTTTTGGTAGTTAAATGCTTGGTTTGCATTCCCAATTGCTTAAAAACAGAACTTAACAAACAGAAGACCGTAACACTGGTTAGTGTGCTGCACTAGGTTGTGTGAACTGCACAAAAGTAAACTAGCTGCAGTCCATGGAAACAACACTGAACATAAAATGCTTTAAAAATGTGCCTTTGGAAACATTTAGGAGGAAAGAAATGCACTCATACCGATTAGACCTCAATGATCCTGACATATGAGCATAGTTTTCAGTAGCTTTTAAGCACATTGAGCAGTTAAAAAAAAATGTAATTATAACTTCATATTTCAACGGCAGTTTGAAGACGTTAAGGGATCTATCAATGCATACTGTTCCTTTTGTGCACATGTTCGTTCAACATCAGATGGAAGGTATCTCTGTATTTGTCTGTCTGAAACATCTCTTTTTTTATTCAAGGTCATTTATAAAGTTCTGGATCCTGCCATTCCTGTGGCAGACCCCTACAGCTTAGATATTCAAGGTCTGTGAAAATGTCTATTTGTGTACTGCATATAAACCATTAACATTAGCCGTACGGCATTTTTGCTTCTTGCAACTTTCACTTTGCTGTTATTATTTTAGTCTCCCCCAAAAAAGACTGGATGCATGAGCAATTTTGTACAGAAAATGTTATTTTATTCCTCTGAGACACTGAAATTTTTATTTTGTATTCAAACAAGGTCTTGCTACTAACAAAAACCCAAGGTTTCCCATCTCTTAGAACCAATTCAAAATTGGTTATTAAATTTATGTGAACGCTTACGGAAGCCTTGCAGTAAATGTGGAATTGCATCGACACTGCCACATTTGGACGTGGTCATGTTTTGACTTTGATGGAATCTAAATGCAGTCTATGGAGCGTCACTGAATTCTTAAGAAAGCAAGCAGCAAGGCCACCAAAATTCATCCTTTCCTGCTAACTCATCAGGGCTGCATTCAGCCCAGACAAAAGGCAGCACACCATTGAGTGCACAGCCCTGTTAATACAGTAGAGGTTGGATACGCATTGCCCCTGTTTGGGTAACACTTACGACACACCCACCAGATGAGAGAGGATATACCATTTGCCCACTGCTGCACACTGTTTCAAAGAACATGCCATGCAGCCCGGAAACTGTACCAAAATGTTTCCCACCGTTTTCATGCTTTGGCAGCACGGTGGCTGAGTAATCGGCACACAGAAACTGGTTCAAAGCACTCTGGGCTGTGACTGCAGGGTTTTTGCCCAGGCTTTGGTGGGTTTTCACCTGCCAGTAAAACACGTTAAATTAATATTCTATATCTTGGCCTGGGACCCTCTCACAGAAGAGAGTATTAAACATTATAAACATGCTGTTTTTGTAATGTTTATCATAGTTCAACAAGGTATTTGTCAGTCAAGACAAAAATGTTTGCATAGTAATGAGTTTTCAGCCTTTTTTTTTTTTCCCCTTTGCAGAACTTTTGCGCATCACCAACCTACGTATTAACTTCACAAAGCTCAACACTCTGGGAGATGACCTCCTGGACCGACGCCCCGATGTCCTGCAGAAATATTACTATGCCATCTACGAGCTCGTGGTGCGAGGGAGCTGTTTCTGTTACGGTCACGCCTCAGAATGCGCCCCTGTGCCAGGGGTTGACGCCAGGGAGAGCGGCATGGTGAGTCAGTGGATTGAAGTCCCAAAACCTCACAGAATCTGACGTTATCACCACATTCCCTCAACAACAGAAGATTGTACACATTTGCAGCACATTTTGTCCAGTAAATCACACCATTCTCATTTACAATGCCTATACTAACCTTTTCGCCTTTCTTGCTGCTGCATTCAGATCCACGGTCGCTGTGTGTGCAAACATAACACAGAAGGCTTGAACTGTGAGCGCTGCAGAAATTTCCACCACGACCTGCCGTGGAGACCAGCGGAGGCGGAGAACCCTCACACCTGCAGAGGTGGGACGTTCGGGCACTCTCTGCAAAATGGATGGAAGCATTATTATTTTAAACTGCTCCCTGTTTGTAGCTGAAATGTTCTCTTCATGGTTTTCTGATGTGTTGTTCTAGCCTTTTGGCTTTTTAAGGAAATAGAGTACAAGTTCTTTTTTTAATTAAATGCCTATTGGTACAAACAACGGCAGTGCAGTTATTTGATGCAATCACCTTTTTGTGACTGTGACGGTATCTGAATATGACTTACTACAACTTTTTTTAACCAACAGAAAAATAGAAAACACATTTTCAGATGTAGACCTTCGTGCTTTTCAAATAACTGAGATTCTTCTCATGAACGTAAATTAAAAATACATCTATGCTAGAAAGCCAATTTCAGATAATTGAAATTGAATTATGCATATTAAATATTTGCAAATAAATCATCTAGTTTTCACTGTTAATGTGTGTCATCTCAGATGCACAGCTCTGGCTATAACCACACAATCCCCACCCGCTGCGAGGGGGAGCCAGTTGGGAGTGGTGCTTAAATGGCTTGTTTCAGAGAGCAGAAGAACTGAGGAACTGCACCAAGACTGATTACAAGATCAGTGAAGATTACGTCGTCAAGATGATATTCATGTTTTCCTTAAAAGCTCTTTAATTGTTCTTCTTTTGTTTTCACCTATTTCTGCAGAGTGTAACTGTAATGGCCACTCAAACCAGTGCCACTTTGACATCGCAGTGTATTTGGCGACGGGCAGTGTTAGTGGAGGAGTTTGTGATGACTGCCTGCACAACACTATGGGACGCAACTGTGAGACGTGTAAACCCTTCTACTACCAAGACCCTAACAGGGATATCAGGGACCCGCAGGTTTGTGTCGGTGAGTCTCTTTTTCCTTTCAGCCATGATGCTGGATTCTCACCTGTGGATTTGTACATTGAGTATATAAAAAAAAAAGATTTTTCTCTGAAACACTGAATTTTCCTTTGTCGTTTCTTTCATCGTTTACCTACAATCTCCATCATTTCTTTTACCTCAAGCCTGTGACTGCGACCCAGTGGGATCATCGGAGGGAGGAGTGTGTGACAGCCACACTGACCTTGAAATGGGGATGATTGCGGGACAGTGCCGCTGTAAGGCCAATGTGAAAGGCAAGCGCTGTGATGACTGCAAGGAGGGTTATTATGGACTCAGCCAGAATGACCCGCTGGGTTGCCAACGTATGTGTTCATCGACCACCAAAGCACGTCACGTTTGAACAAGATGGATTTCTGGAGTTATCAAATTCTATGTGCGTGTGTCTCTGTGTCTTTCTTCATCAGCTTGCAACTGTGACCCTCGTGGCATCATTACGATGGGAGCTCCTTGTGATCAGATCAGTGGGGACTGCTCCTGCAAAAGATATGTCACAGGTCGCTACTGCAGCCAGTGTCTGGTTAGTAACAGTGGTTCTTCTGTTAAAGTCTTCTGCTGCTCTGAGTTTGCTTACTAGCAGGCCTCGAATGCATGAAAATCTCCTGTGTAGAAAGCTTTTCCAGTGGAGTCCAAGAATACAAGTAGGGAGCTGTAAGTGAGATCTTTAAATAATGCACCGGCAGATTTTTTCAGTTTTTTTTTAATAATTAATAATTTTTTCAAACCCTGTGTAGGATCCATACCAAAAGTGTATGTCATCACACCAATTATGGGTACAGCAATCTGACTGATTGAAAAGTTGCCAACATGATTGCATCAATCAGCGATACACCACACTTTGGGATATTGTTTAAAAATACAACTTCAGTAGCACTATTTTCTTGCTGTTAGGGTAAACACAGCCTGTATAATGACAGGACATACAGTGCAATGACTGTGCAAGAGCTGAATCTGCTTTCATTTCCGGACTGCACATTTAAACATCCATATTTTTAGGTGATGTGACTAGAGAAATTTTGATTTATTATACCCTTTACAGAGGCCCCTAGTATTTTAGTTATGCGTCACTAGCACAACTACAAATAGAACTGCAGCTTTAGATGTTTATGATAAAGCAGCTCTAAAAGGAAATGCTTGAAGATGTATAATGATTAATGACATTTAAATTTTACAGTCCTGCTCAACACCCCCCACCCCCACCCCCACCTCTCTAAACCATTTGGCATCGATAAAGGAACATACAGTGTTACATAGCAGTGACTACATACATTGTAAAAGAGCTTTAGACACACTTTGGTGTTTAAAAAAAAGGCACACGTGTCCATCCTAACTGTGAGGTTTGTGTTCATTTCTTAGCCTGAATACTGGGGGCTCAGTAATGACCTGGCAGGCTGCAGACCTTGTGACTGTGACTTTGGTGGAGCCTTCAACAACAGGTAAAAGTGTTTTTTAATCTTCTGTGCTCTGCTTTTAAGAACAAAGGGTCTTGTAAATTGGAAGTATTTCATTTAGATGCAAAAAGCATGTACTGGCCAAGAAGTGAGGCTGTGAATTATTCAGTCTGCTTATTCATGGAGGCAGCAAAACAGAGGCAGTGAAGAGACAGGTAACATCAAGAACACCAATAAACAGTTGCCCACGCATTGTTCTGTGTGATACTTAAGGTGCATGATGGAAACCGGCCAGTGTGACTGCAGGAGGCATCTAATTGGTCGCCAATGCTCCGATGTCCAGCCCGGGTATTTTTGTTCGCCGCTGGATTACTACAAGTACGAGGCTGAAGATGCCACCGGACACTCTCCTGCTGACCCTGCACTGCCGGTGAGCTCAGCAGCCCGGGTCTGTGTAAACCACTCATTGGCATTTCAGGTCACTGTGACTCACACTCACACTATTAGGCTTTTTTTTTTGTTTTCGCAAACTACTTGAAAACAATACATTGTACAATTTAACTTCAAAAACTGTCATTCTGAATGCATTTTAATTTAGTGTAGAATAAGGAGAAGTCTGGGTGCATCTGCTTAGACTGCTGCCCCTGCAGCTCTGCTCTAGAGAAGTGACAGAAAATGGATGGATGGAATAACTTGAAGAAAAAAGGAGGCGATACAAAGTCAAACCAAGGGTTACTGATTTAGCTCAATTATAATTTTAGCTAAATCAAATTTGTCTCTATTGGATGTCAAGGACATGCATTCTGTTTTCCAGTAAATCTCTGTTTTTTCCTACTTTAATAACACTGTGTCATATTGTGTTAATTATTACGATCCATTTGGACTTTTGTATTTTTAAAGGACCAGGCTGATCAGTGCTGCAGCCTATTTGAACATGGAGATTTTGTCACTGTGACAAGCCTGCTCCTGTACATGCCTAACAGACTCATTCTTCCTCACGTCATTATCTCTATTACTGCTACTATTTTCCTTGTGTCTGTCCCCTGTACCCACCACTTGCTTCCATCCTCCTCATCGTTAAGAGACACATAGCATACAACACTTCCTCCTTTAGCCCTCAGGGCAAGCTGCAACAGTCCATACTTACAACATCACAGCTGCAGGAATGTAGGCAAAACTGACTTCAGTGACTCTGGAATGTTATGAGAAGAAATGTGAGACACTAAACAATTGGAGATGTATCTTTGACACATAAGGGTTGTTGTCTGTTAATGGCAAAGGTGGCTTGTTAAAATAAGCGGGGTGCAGTCAAAGTCCTGCATTTCTGTGCAGAACTGCACAGCTGAAGTAACCCATGAAATCACTGCACAGAGCACAGATACCAACCTGTCACAGTTCATTATTGCTGTGCAACACATTGCGCGCACACACACAAATTATGTCTTTGTTTCTCTCTGTCACACTCCAGCAGTCTGAGCTCAGAAGATGAATCCAAGGTGAAATCCAGATTTCATGAAATGTTTCACAAAATGTGACACAGCTGTGAAACTTCTCTCCTACCCTTCTCTCACCTTTAACTTCTTTTCTGCACGGTTTCACTGCTGTTTGTGACATTGCTGTGGGTTGCTGCGTCAGGTGTGCTCAGGGGTTTAAGTGAGTCAGAACCTTCATTAATTCATATTAATGTTGAATGACTTAATTTTCCGTGTGCAGCCTGGCCTTGCTTCCAGTGATGGCATGGAGATACTTGCCCACTAATAACAAAAATAATGATATATAATCACATCCCACACTCATCCTACACCCTCAGCACATCCTTTGTTCTACTTAATCCTGTGTGTGTTTAAGGTGCAGATGTAAATAAAGTTGTATTTGTAGTAGGCTACTTCAGCAGCATTCAGCCAGCATTACTGAAGAGGACTACATTTTCTTCTTTTTTTTTGAAGTGGTGGGTAATTTCAGACGCAACTTTTCAAACAACTCAACAAATATCATTGCTTATTGCAACCTGTGCACAAAGGAAAATCTACTGGCGCTCGCAAAACAAGTTATGTGACTTATTTTGAAGTAATTCTTTCCCCCACACCACTACACCTGTTCTTAGGGTTCCCCTACATGCCAAATCCCACTTTAACACCTGGGTGTGTTCCTGTTTATTCCAAAGGAGCTCACTGAAAACGTTTCTGAAAGTTTGCCAGCAGATTTAAAACCGTTCTTGTGGGTTGTAAAGACGCCAGTTTCCAGTGGAGACAGCCATTCATGTATCTGAATAATTTGGCCTCAGCGAGCAACTGGAATAAACAACAATACATTAACTGATGTTAGCTCAACAGTCCGTGAAGGTAATGAAAAATATTGATGGAAAGGAAAACATGAACAAACTGTAGAAGACAGTAAAGCTGTGGCAGCTGAGGCAACAGGTGCAGCCCCAGTGCTACACACGACAAGAAAAAGATGATGACACATTCTCTCAGTTTCATACGCGACACAAGGTGAACCTACTGGATTATAAATTTGGTTGATTTAATCCCAAAATTAAACTTCTTCCCCAGATGAAGATGAGCTCATAGATTATGCACTGGAAGTTAGAAGGATGGGACTTCCTGTTTGCTGAGCTGCTCATAAAGGATTCAGTTCGACCAAACTAAGAACAGATAAGATGGGAAACGCTCTGCTTGGAAGTGGCTCGCTGTGCTCTCTCTTTTCTGCCCTTTACAGACTGCATGCGAGTGGGAACTTTAAACATGAGTACAAGAGACAGAATCAAGCAAGGCATGGTGAGCTGATTAGGAATTAAAACATTGATGTTTTATTCCTACAGGAAGCACATAACTCAGTTGGAAAGGATCTGCATTTTTAAGTTATGGTACAAACCTTAGTTCACAGATTCTCTTTTCAGAATATCTAACAAACATCTGATTTTGCAGTAGAGGAGGTAAGACTTCAGCTAGCACATCAGAGACAGACACTCTGTTTTCATGAATATTTGTGTAAATGATAAACTCAAACGGTTAAATGCTAAATCTGGGGATTGGTGTGACAGCAGAAAATCACCTCATGAATACATGGAGAGAATTTAACCTAGCAGACAGATGATGCACGTGGGTTAAAATGACAGACAGTACTGTCAAGGGAGTGAAGCTAGACAGGAAATATGTAAGTCAGATTTTTCACATCTGTTGGTTTTTCAGGTCAACTCTAGAAATGCATCAGCATTGCCTTATGTTGGCAACATTTGCTTAAATCATGCCAAAAACTTCTCAGTGTCTCTGTTTTGGAGTCAGTGGAGTTAAGGAAAGATCACTTTAACTTGTTAGCTCAGTGGTGCACGATGGGGGAAAAAAAGTTGATAACATACCTTGAACTTCCTGATGGGACCACAACAAGTTGCTGCATGTCTTGCAAAAGTTGTTGGAGGAAGTGCTGGCTGCGCTCCTTCATCCTCTTAGTTTCATACAGGTCTGCAGAAACTCAGCCACTGGTTTAGACTGCTTTTACACCTTTCTCCATCAGTTCTGTCGTGAGGATCAGGAAAAATGTTTCAGAGCACTAGAGCTGACAGGTCTTCCTAAAGCCTTAGAGAACACGCTGAGCTTGCTATTTCACAGTTGGAGGTTTTTGCACCCAGAGGCAGCTGGAGTTCCCTGTCCAGATCTCCTATAAATAGATACAGTGTGACTCTCCAGTGAGTTCCAGCACAGACGTGTGGCACATATAGAGCAAAGGGGTCACTGCCAGGCTGATGGGAACTTATGGCACCTGTGGCTTTGTTGTCCTAGAGTAGCTTACATTACTGTAACGGTAGGTGGCTGGGTATGGACAGGTGTTGGAGAGGTTCTTCATTTTTGGCATCAATTACAGTGAAGAAAAGTGGAACTGTGTCTGTCTTATTAACTTTATTATAAGTAGGCCAAAAATGTTTAACCAAAAGTTTATGTGTTATAAAATGGTGGCAGACTTCAGTGATTTTATCTCAATTTTGGGGGTAAAGAAGCATCCTGTGTACAAAACTTTTAAGTTATTCACTTGCTTCTGAACATTTGTATGCAACGGTATGCTCCAGACATGCACTACACAAGTTTGGTACCGTTGAAGATGGGAAGGGTTTTGATGGGAAGTTTTTGTGTGTGGGAAATCATAAATTTTATTTTCATTAAAGGGTCAGTTGAAGGTCACAGCTCTCCTCTTCTCTCCTCCCAAGGGCCAAGTTCGTCAGCAGGCAACTAATGACTGTGTTCAGCACCTCAGCAATCAGCTCAGGAGGCACCGGCGGCACCGTGACATTACCAAGTCGCAGCAACATCAGGCGGCGCTCAGACGTATTCGGCAGCTTCAGCAAACAGTATGATTGTTTTTCTTTTGTTTTCTTTTTTTGAAGAGCCCGAAAAGGAACCAGTATCCACTACTCTATCCATCTTTCATACAGAAGTGTTTTTTATTTGGCCTGTGCTCCTTGATATAACTTTTATGGAAAATTAAAATGAGTCATAATGGAGCAGCAACACAGACTCCAAAATGACTGAAGTTGTATCAGCAGACAGTCCAACAGCACAGCATTTCAAACATCTACAGTTTTAGGCCTTTGTGGTCATGCGCATGTTGATCACTTGCCAAGTGGACGTCAGTTTGCCTCATTAAAAGCTTAACTGTCAAGTTAATTACATCAGCCCAAACTAGTCAAGCTGAAAAAGAGTGTAGGGTATTGGGACTCCAGTTTTGTTCTTGGCCACAAAACTGGGACAGATTAAAGAGTGAGACCCAATGAATAAGAATCCCAATAGAGTCAAATAACATCATGAAAAACAGTCTAGCTAAAAAAAAAAAGTTCTTTATTATTTGTTGTTTAATTTGTCTACATGACAGAGAGCAGAGCCTAACAAAAACAAATACCACTGAAGGTGGTTTGATTAAAACATTTACATCGCTTACAGATCAAGTGACAATGTGACAGGAGTCTCAGTCACAGGCTCACAGTGAAGGATAGCTCCTGGGGTCTCCTCACAGTTTTGCTTTTCCACCCTGCAAATTTATTGTTTGTAAATTTTACTGTCATCAGGCAGTTGTTTTCTTTAAAAAATCATTTGATAATTCAAAACAAGCGGAAACCAAAAACAGAGATAAAGAGTTAATGTTGCAGCATTGGATTAGCAACATCATTGTGATACATTATGTTCCCAAAAGTGTTCACTCACCCATCCAAATCACTGCAGACCGGCAAGGTCCATAAAGACATGGATGAGCAAATTTGGTGTGGAAGAGTCCTGACCTCAAGATAGAACACCTTTGGGATGAATTAGAGCGGAGACTGTGAGCCAGGCCTTCTCGTCCAACATCTGTGTCTGACCTCACATATGTGCTTCTGGAAGAACAGTCAAAAACTTCCATAAGCACACTCCTAAACCTGGTAGAAACTTTCCCAGTAAAGTTGAAGCTGTTATAGCTCCAAAGGGTGGGCCGACATCATATTAAACCCTGTGGATTAAGAATGGGATGCCGCTCAACTTAATTTGTGTGACGGCAAACCAGTGAATACTTTTGGCAATATAGTATATGTACTGTATTCAATTCTGGAACAACTCCTGTGGTGATGCATGGTTAAGTGCAGTGTCTTCCTAGGAGTCACTGAAAGCAATGGGATGATTTGTCATAGTCATTAACTTATCAGCTTTGCCATTATAAAAGCTGCTGTATGACCTATTATATGACCTTTAATTCAGAGCTGCTGTCAATCAGAAATAATTGGAACATCAGTTATGTCAGCAAGAGGAACCAGAAGCTTGTATAAGTGTTGCATAAGTAGATAATAGGTCAAAAAGAAAGTCATGCTTTGATGTGTCTTTGTCACTCAGCCGGATGTGAGGACTGTTCATAGAGAGCGCGCTCCCAGCCACATGGTCACATGGACAGGACTTGGTTTTTCCCGCGTTAAAGATGGTGCTGGTCTGGTCTTCACCATCGATAACATCCCCTACGCCATGGAGTATGACATCATGATCCGCTATGAACCCGAGGTGTGTGTGTAGACAAGATGTAAAAGAAAAAGAGCAAAAATAAAAGCCTTTTTCCTTATTAATGAAGCATTTTAAACTAAGTTTTGTGTGTAGTCCACAGAGAACTGGGAGGCTGTGGTTAGTATTACATCTGTAGATTTGCCCTCCAGTCTCCGATGTGGAAACCTTCTGCCTACTGAACAGCTCTTTACTGTAACCTTGCCACACCACAACAGGTAACAGGACTTTTATGAATGTATGCAAGTGTGCATGGGGTTTGTGTGTAAGCCTGAGAGGGAGCCATCACAGCCAGTATGTTTGTTCAAGTATCCCAGATAGCCCAGGAAAAATTGCATCATTACATTGTTGTCACTGTAACTTGCCCCGTCTTGTATGCACTGTGAGTCAAGCTTCTATTTGTGTTCTTAGTCCAATATACCCTACAGTGTTTTCACTATTGAGTCCGTGATAGCAAGGCAAACAGACCAGAAAGCCTGTGTAAGAATCAAGTACAGGAAGGCAGTAGAGGGCCTGTAAGAGACAAGCAGATAAAGGTATAACATGGAATGGAGTATGGTTATACCCAAGCTGAGGTTCCCAGTAGAGGTTCATTGGGTTTGTCCCATCACTAATTCTGTCCCAATATCTTTAAAAGATGGATGCATAATGAATCTAGTTGTGTTGTGATTTGCAGGTTGAGAACCCAAACACAGACTGAAAAGTCAGCCAGGATTGAACAAAACAAACAAGCCTGTTTATTGTGGCTGTTTGCAAAGTCCATGAGAGCCAAAAATCCAAAAGACAAGGCAAAATGAAATCCACGTGAGCACAGAGGGAAAACACAAATGGGGAAGGATCACAGGCTAAACACAAATCCAAGACAAGCAGTTAGCAGATTGGTGTGGTTACAGATACCGAAATAGGGACAGCAGCACTACTTAATCGGATGCAGCAGGGTAACGAGACACAGCTGACCACAATCAAGGACAATGAGACCAGAGAACATAAAACTGAACACAAGACGCTGGAGAGAAATGGCTAACAGGAGGAAACAGGAAGCAGCTAAATGGGGACTCACTATAATATGAAAACTTGACAAGATACTGGATGATACAGGGAGGACACGACCAATAAATCAAAATAGGACTTCAATAAAAATTAAAGCCGCAAGCGGCGTTGAAGGCCCTCGCCGCCTGTGAGCCTCCGCGAACCACAAGCGAACCGCCTTTGAGCCCTGCAAATCCTCAGCGAGCTCCCTGCGTGCCATGCAAACCTCCTGCGAGCCCACTGAGAGCCGCTTCCACTGCCAAGTGTAAAAACCCGATTTTGAGCTGTTAATCTATGTGTTTCCACAAGGTGGTGCTGTGACTGTCATTCAATAATGTCCTGTGGATGACTTCGGGGTGGGTCGTTATCACACTTGTGAAGTTTGGTGCAGATTGGATGCGTCGTTGGAATCCTGTTTCCACTAGGTGGCGCTGCGACTGTCAGTCAATAATGTCATACGGATGTGTGCAGGGGTGGGTCCTTATCACACTTGTGAAGTTTGGTGCAGATTCGACAATCACTGTTTGAATTACAACAACTTCCGTGTTCCACTAGGGGCGCTAGACTGGCATTCAATAATGTCATGTGGATGTCTTCAGGGGTGAGGCCTTATCACCCTTGTGAAGTTTGAAGCAGAACGGATGCATCATTGGAATCCTGATTCCACTAGGTGGCGCTGCGACTGTCATTCAAAAATGTCATGTGGATGTGTGCACGGGTGGCTCCTTATCACACTTGTGAAGTTTGGTGCGGATTGAACAATGACTGTTTAAATTACAGCAACTTACTTGTTCCACTAGGGGCGCTAGAGGGGCATTCAATAATGTCCTATGGATGTGTTCAGGGGTGGGTCCTTATCACACTTGTGAAGTTTGAAGCAGATTGGATGCATCATTGGAATCCTGTTTCCACTAGGTGGCGCTGCGACTGTCAGTCAATAATGTGATATGGATGTGTGCAGGGGTGGGTCCTTATCACGCTTGTGAAGTTTGGTGCAGATTGAACAATGACTGTTTAAATTAGAGCATGTTACTTGTTCCACTAGGTGGCGCTGCGACTGTCATTCAATAATGTCATATGGATGTGTGCAGGGGTGGGTCCTTATCACACTTGTGAAGTTTGAGGGCAATCGGACAAAGTATATGGGATTGAGAGGCAAACGAAATGTCATGGCGAAGGATCGAAGCTCGCCATGGCCCCAGGGCCACGCCCCTCTGCAAAGGAACATCATCATGGGCCTTAGTGGGAATGTTTGTGATCAATGTACAGCTCAAAACACCTGAAAAAAGTGTGTCACACAGAAATGTTAGGTTTTCCATTGAAAACCAATGGGGAATTGGGGGTGTGGTCATGGGGGCGGCGTGCAAAATGAGGCATGGGTCTGATTGACTTTTTTGATCAGGGTCATATACAGAATGTGGAAACCAAATTTCATAACTCTACGAGTAACTAAAATTTTGAAGCTCCATGTAAATTTTATTTTGATTATGTAGGGGGCGCTATTGCAGGAATTGCCATTGTTTCTCCATTTATGGATTCATGGTGGGACCCTACATAAGTTATTAAAGTTTGGTAGAAATCTGGCAAAGCATGCACGAGTGATGACAGAAAAGGTGAGTGTAATTTAGGCCAAAACGAAGGCCAAGTTCAGCGCCCCCTAACGACCAAACCATTGATTTTCGATGAAAACCCTGAATAACTTTTGATGGCCTACTGGTCTAGATTATGCTGAGCGATTTTGGTGTCTGTAGGTGTAACGCCCTAAGAGGAGATGTTTCAAATACGAGGTGTGCATCATCGCCAAATTGGCAGAGGGCAAAGTTCAGGCCACGGTGGCTGACTTCCTGTTTGCTGTGTGGGGGTGCTCCAAGAGGATTTTTTGCTTGTCCTGACATGATCTATGTGTGACGCCAATTTCGTGGTTCTACGACAAAGTTGATCGTGGCCTCTCCCATAGAGGGCCGAAAAAAGAATTTCCGGGGGGCGCCGTGGAGCCCCCTTTTAGAGTTGGTTCTTGATGACATTAAAAAAATCAATTTTTCGCCAGACCTGACCTCTGTAGCGAAAATGGTGAGTTTTCGTATATGTTCAGGGGGTCAAATTTGAGGGGATAGACGGAGAAAGAAAAAGAAGAAGAAGAAAAAAAATAATAATAATAATAATAATAATGACAAATTCTAACGATTCCAATAATGCGCTTTTCCAGTGACCCACATATATACATTTTCGGAAACGTCTCGACATGGCGCACGTCCCTATGAGGTCCGGGGCCACTTCTGACCGCGTCCCATGTGACTCCGCCCATTTTTGCTCATTCGCCCATTGCGATTACAATAGGCTCCTCGCCGACCCTTCGGTTGGCTCGGGCCTAATAAGCTAAGTACTAACAGAAATTAAAATAAAATGGAGAAACTCATATCAATACCAGAATAATTATGGAAATGCGTAGAAATCAAGGTAAACAAGACATAAATCAAAAAACTGGCATGGGTACAAAGAAACAATCCTATAACCAAAAGCCTTTACTATAGAGCGCCTAAGAACTCCCATAACAAACCCACAGACTACGACAAGCTTTCTCCATTAAATAGTGACAGGATCTTCCCAAATCCCCAGAACAAAAGATATCAAACTTTTTTTGTGTATCACAACATGAATAACAAATACTGCTATACAAAAATATGTGCATACCAGAAATGTATGCTCTTACAGTAGATATGATGAAAGCAAACATAAAATAATGAACAAAGTTAATATCCAAGAACGAAAGTAGTTTATCTTCAGTGTGCTGACTTCACTAAATGTCTCATATACTAATTGCATATTAGATAAGATCATTTTTGTCATGTCATTGTCAGTGCAGTGTTAAGTCACTTAATACCGACTTATGAATCATTTAAGCACAAAATGGATCCGAGCTGTGTCTACACATTGCAGACAACTTAGCAAAGAACCAATTTGAAATGGTATCTTTAGGCTATAGAAATATTTTTCTGCAGGTGCTAAGGGGCGGCTAAGCATTTTACTGCTATGAAGGATCATTTGTTCTTTCAGTTCTCAACACACACAGACACAAGCTATTTTCTTGGGGGTGCTACAGGGGTGCTATGACTTTTCCAGGGGGAGCTATAGCACCCCCTAGCGTCCCCCTGGCGCCTCCACTGGCAGAATCTATGAAAAATGTCAAAGATAACACAAATCAAATAGTATTTTTGCACCATTGAGGTGATTCCCAAAGAGCAATCAGCTGAAAACTTAGCATATCTCAGCATGGTGTGCAGTGTGTTGTTAAAAGGTTTGAGAAAAGTGGACACGTAGAGGACAAAAAAAAAAAAAAGATGATGCAGGCCTAAAAACTGTACAGCAAATGAAGAGTATCTGAAAGTCATGTCTTTAAGAAATAAGAATCCCACAAAGACCCGAAACAGGACCTGAGAGATGCATCTAACCCTGACCCTCGCTAGCCTGTCGCAGGGAATGTAAATGTACTAAACCTAAATATTCGCATTTGCAGTTTGCCTGGTCCTGCTCGGGTCCAAGTGATTTAAATTTCATTACCAGATGATGAGCGAGAAGTTGCATAGGCACAATCATATGCCTGCCATTTTTTGTGACCACGTGACGTTGCCCGTGGAGACAGTTAACTACAGCACACCAACAGTATGTGCCCTTCAGACGGACTTCAATGAACCATAACAGACTCGTGTGTGGTGTCTGCACTTGTTTGTGTTCACACCTGAGTATGATCCCCACCTTAGCAGTATCACAATGAACTGGCTTCTGTTCTAATGTTTACATTTTCAAACCTAATTTCAAAAAAAGTTGGGACAAGGTGTAAAATGTAAATAAAAACAGAAGAGGCAATGCTACACAATGATAAACATGATCTTGTCCCAACTTTTTTTGAGATATGTTGCTGCTCAGAATGAGCTCATTTTTTTTCTTAAAGTTTACGGTCTATGGTCAGTAAATACTGGTTTGACATCATTACATTCCTCTAATTCACCCTTTGATTTGAGATTGTGGTTCATGCATTTAGCCTCTTTTTAATAAATGAGCGATCAAAAGTCAGTCCACCTTACTTCACTCCACTGCCCCCTTTTTCGGGGCCAAATGACAAATAATTAATGAAATAATCTGAAAAGGGCAGGAGAACAAACATATGCCAATAAATAAGGTGTAACATGATGAGCAACTTGAAATGATCAAAGATTCCTGTGACACAACTACTCCTTTTTCATCTCTGAAGGCTTATTTGTAGCTAAACACTGTCTGCTTAACAGGAAGATCAAATAAAAGCTTCAAATTTAATGTGTGTGATATTGAACTCATGTTGATTTTTTTATATGAAAAATGAACTCCGTTGTACTAAAGTGAACACTTTAGACCGATAACTGCGGATTAGAAGTGTTCATTGTTCCTTTATCCCTGAGGAGAAGTAGAGGACACATAAACAGGATATAAGTTAAAGCACCTAACACGGAAACTGTTCAGTTTTCCTGCTGAAAAGCCTTTCAGAGTCTGAACTCATCTGGAACTAAGAGGGCAGACCCTGCCCGGATCTGGCACTCTAACCGAAGCATATCACAGCTCTCCTTTTTCTCTCCTGGGGTGGCGCCATGAGCCAAAACCAATTAGTAAAATGAGACCAAAACACAGACGCAGGAGTTGAAGCCAAACGCAGGTAGTGAATGGCTCCAGTCACCCCTGGTGAACAGTGGTTGCTCTAGAAACTAGAGTTAGCACAGGAAATAACCTGCCACCATAATGGCCCAGTCCTGGTTTATTTTCCTGCTTTTTTGTTTGTTTGTCTGTTTTTTTAATTGAGCAGTGCTGAGCCCTGCTGCTTGCCTGTCCTTTGGCTGCTTCTCATTGATCTGATTTGCAGAAACCAGAGCTTACACTGACTTATTTTGATTAGCAGACAGCCCCCCCCCCTCACACTCCCTCATCAAGTCTGCTTGTTTCTGACCTCGTTTCTGATTTGCTGCTCCTGGTGGAATGCTGGTCATTGTTGAAATGAACCGGTTGTGTCTTTGTTTATAAATTAACACATTGTTAGTGGATCACCCGCTGAATTTTCCACTCCTGTCAGTGCATTTTTGTGATTGTGACCTCAGTAGATCTGGCCCTAAATATTTAAACTTCATATGGTGTCATAATAAGTTCTGGGCATAAATATGCCAAGTTAGACTTGGAGTCAATACATTTTTTTCTTATGTTTGTAAATCTATTCTAGAAAAGGCTTCACGTTAGCACAAGATAGTTCAGGTCTTTGCTTGTTTAAAAGAAACAAATATTACAAATGACCGATGCGTTGTTATTAAGATGCAGTTTTTAGTATCCAGTGTCAACACTGATCCATTAATATAATACTTGAAGAAATGAAGCATGCTGCACCTTATTTCAAGTGTATGACTTCATAGACTTTGTTAATGCTGGCTTTGCACACGAATGAAATGAGAGGGGAAAATAGAAGTAAAGTGAGGACAAACTATAAAATACAAGTACTATTACATGTTTTTATATGTTCTTACAGATACATCCAGATGCCCAGACCATTTTGTTTTGAGCCCAGCAATCGTTACGTGGTTGCGGTCAGGTTCCAGCGTCACGGCGCCACACACAGACATCTAACTGCCTTCATTCTCATTGACTCGGTGAGCCTTCCCTTCTCATTATGCACCTCTCACTGAGTTGGAAGTGTCGGAAAATGACATCACCATGGCTCAGCCGGCTTTGGCTATGCTTTTACCAGCGCGTGTGTGGTGTGTGTTAAGAGTGAACATGGTCCAAATGAACTGCAGCAGTGGGTGGCCTCACGCGGGTGTTGCTTGGGTTTTCGCACCATCAGATTACCCCCAAGCGGTGGGAAAATGGGGAAAAAACTGCAAATACTGAAGTTACTGAACAGAATATCACATACATATTATTTATATATATGTATGTAATTTTTAATAGAATTTTTATCCTTGGTTTGGTTTTATGTGCATAAGGTCCTTCCTTTACTTTGCCTTTTACATGAATTGATATAAATATTCTCTTTAAGTCTTTCCTTCTTTTGGCCCAATAGCTGATTCTGATCCCCAAGTACACCGAGCTTCCTGGTTTTCAAGGTAACACACCAGAGTCAGAGCAACGTCGAGAGGAGATGATCCGCTACATGTGTCTTGATTCTTTTATGATCACACCGATGCCAGCACTGGCTGAGATGTGCTCCAAGCTCATCTGCAGTATTTCTTCCATTATTCACGATGGTGCCCTGCGTAAGAAGACACAAAAACACGAGACTAACAAATCCATTCAAATTCAAATCTGGCTTTAATTTAAAAAACAAAACATTTGATATTTTCGTCTTTTATCTGCTTTATCCAGCCTGTGAGTGTGACCCTCAGGGCTCCCTCAGCGGTGAGTGTGACAGGGTGGGAGGTCGGTGCCATTGTAAACCCAACGTGATAGGGCGGCGCTGCGACCAGTGTGCCCCTGGGACATATGGCTTTGGTGTGAGCGGCTGCAGAGGTGAGTCTGCTCAGTGGTTAGCATACATCTGAGTATACAGCAACTTCAGACAGTGTTTAGACTCCTTCACTTTTTAATCACTTTATTGTGTAGTAGATTTAAATTTTAATTAAACAAAATTAGAAGAAAAAAACAAGATTTCAATTATTTACAAAAATGCTAGTTACAGATTTGTGAATTCCATGATAATGTTAACAAAATCTGGACAAAATATGCTTGATTACTAATTACTAACTTAATTATTTACTACCTAAAAATAGGCAACAAATATTTACCTTACTGAAGGGTCTGTAGGAGCAGTGTTACATTTAAGTGCAAGGAAGGACTGATCATGACTGTAACAGATAATCTGAGTGTGCAGGAGGAACTGCATAATTTGATTGGGAAGATCAAGGTCCCCCTCAAAGGGGCAGCCTCCACAGGAAGCAATCTGAGGTGGCATGGCAACCAGAGACAACAGAAGAACAGTGACATTAACCGACTTAAAACGATGACTGCGAAATAACTGCTGCCGATATGAAGTGGGCACATACTGAGTTTAAAGTTTCTCAACCTCTAAGCAACTCAAGGAGCGCAAGTAAATTAGAGGGTTACCTAGGCAACCATAGCCTCCAAACGTCACTGACACTGCAGATCTCTTCTTGTGTGAACGCCCTTGAAACCCTTCCTTTTACTTTCAAAGTGAAAGGTGTTTTTCTCAGGGCTACGCCGAAACAAAGAGCTATCTGGAAAAAAAAAACCTAAAAATTTTAAAGTGAATTTTCTTGTTGAGTTCTTGGAAAATAAATATTTTGACTGTGGTCATTTCGAAGGTCATGGCTGTGTTTTGTTTCTGCTTTAATTTTCTGAGTTGGCTGTAAGATTTTCTTATATTTTCTTATGCAGCTTTCATAAGTTATTTTACAAAATGAGTTTATTTTGTCAGAAAGGCATTCATTACTTATTTCACTGTTACTTCTGAGCAGAAATGTAATCACTCTGAAGAGGTTTGGCTGGATTTACTATCTTGTTTCTCCATGCGTGCATACATAAGAGTTGTAGGCTAAACGATCAGGCATATAGACACAAAATATGCAAATGACGTGTAATTGTGAAAATGAACTCACATAATCTGTTCTCTGTGAAATAAGCTACTTATTTAACTGGCTAATTTCTGTTTCTGAAAGCTACAGAACAAAACTTACTTAGAATATTTAGAGCCTTGTGTTCCAGTAACCTGAAGAGGTGCAGTTTCATGGCTTCTTAAGTGTTGTATGTAAAGTGGAGCACACGAGAGTCTGATACTGACGCTGTGGCAGATTTCTAATGACAAAAAGAAAACTTCAAAGACTCACAGTATCATTTCACTGTACTGAAGGTCATCTGCTTACATTGGCTTTTCCTGTGCAAACGTGGTATTCTTGTTTGGGGGAGAAAAAAAAGAAACAGAATATTGCTGCTTGCAATAAAGTCAAGAGTCTCTTAATAAACTCTCTAAACTCCCACCCAGCCTGTGACTGCCACTCCGAGGGTTCACTGAGCCACCAGTGTGACCCAGTTACAGGCCAGTGCCAGTGCAGACAAGGAGCCACTGGGCGTCAGTGCTCTGACTGCCAACCAGGCCAGTGGGGCTTCCCCAGCTGCACCTCCTGTCAGTGTAATGGCCACGCCGACCTCTGCGACCCCCGCACGGGAGAATGTAATGGCTGCAAGGACTTCACCGCAGGACATCTCTGTGATCGGTAAGGAAGACTTAGTGTCACATTTTATTCAGCTCCTTTGTGTCAGTTATCAGACTGATAGCAAATGTGTGACCTTCTTTTGTCCCAGTTGTGTGGATACATTCTTTGGAAACCCAGTGCTTGGATCAGGGGAGCACTGCCGGCCTTGCCCCTGCCCTGGTAACCCCAATTCCGATAACTTCAATGCGCTTTCTTGTCAAGTTGACCACACCAGTGATCAGATCATGTGTAACTGCAAACAAGGCTACACTGGTGAGCTCTCACGAAGCAGCGATGATACAGTTCACACCACACGGGTTCACACAGGCCAGATTCGACTCATTTCTGTACTTTTTGGTTTCAGTCATAGAAAATAATCATTCTCACAGTCCTGCACTCTACTGTCACATCAGTGAAAATGACTTTTAAAGCTTCGTTTATTTCTGCATGCACCCTTTGCTCTCGTAGGTCTCCGGTGTGATCAGTGTGCCCCCGGTTACTATGGCAACCCACAGCAGCCCGGCGGACAGTGCCTCCCGTGTGACTGCAGCGGGAACATAGACACCCAGGATCCCGAGTCATGTGACCCCAGGACCGGCCAGTGCCTGAAATGCCTGTACCACACCGATGGCCCGTCCTGCGCCCAGTGCCAACTCGGTTACTATGGCAACGCGTTGGCCCACGATTGCAGGCGTGAGTGATGACAAATTCACTGAATTCCATTATCTTCTTTTTTTTTTAAAAGAAATCCTCAGTGGTAGTTTTTAGTGGATGGATGTTGTGTGGTTGGCTGTTTATTTATTTGGAAAGAGTAGAACTGGCTGCACATCTGTTTCTGTTCTCAGGCTGCACCTGTGTGACTGCTGGTACCATCCAGTCTGCTTGCAGTGATGGACACTGTCACTGTGATCAGCAGACTGGAGCCTGCCCTTGCAGGGAGAATGTGGTCAGCCATAACTGTGACCAGTGTGCCTTAAACCACTGGAACTATGGTCAGGATCGGGGCTGTGAGCCCTGTAACTGTAGCCTGCAGCATGCTCTGGGAAATCACTGCAACATGGTGAGCACGACTGTAAGCCTCTGTCTAAAGAGGGCCTCAGATATACCTTCTTTGTTTGCTCCTGACCAGTTTGTGTCCTCTTCAGTTCACGGGCCAGTGCCACTGTCACTCAGGCTTTGGAGGCAAACAGTGTACCGAGTGTGAGATGTTCCACTGGGGAGATCCGCGTGAGCAGTGCAACGGTAAATCACATTGTGACCTATATGACAGAATCGAGAGCATTTATAAACAAGATGTAACATCTTACATTACAAGTCATTTTCTTCTGAGAGCGAACAATAATAATAGAGAATAATTTGAGGAAGAACATCATAAATTAGTGCATTTTGCTTTCAGTTTTAAAGGGGTCGAGATAAATTTGATCCCTCTAATCATATCCCGGTAACTTCATACTATCCATTCAGTGATTTATTTCTTGATTTAAGCCTCAGTCGGTGTCTACAGTTATGTCGGAACAGTTACAGTGTTCCCAGTTGTGACTCTGCACACCTTCAATACAGATATAAAAAAAATAAAATAACATGCATTAAAGTGCAGACTGTCAGCTTCAGTTCGAGACACTAATCAATAATATTGCATTAACCTTTGAAAAATTAAAGTCATTTTCATTCCCCTACTGTATTTCCATGAGCTCCAACATAATAGGACAAAATGAACAATCCTAAATAAACTGTTCATTTTTAAGTTTTGCCAAGAAGCCTTTGCAGGCAGTGACTGCCTGATGTCTATAAGCCTCGGACGTCACCAAAGAAGTGGTTTCTGCCTTTGTGATGCTCTGCCAGGCCTTTCCTGCAGCTGTCTTCAGCTGCCGTTTGTGGGGCAGATGGTGATTACCTCAGTTAAACTGCTGTGTTGCTTGTGCTGTATGTTTGGAATCAGTCTATCAGTACAATAAAGTGCTGTTCAGTCAGTTTTGCTGATCTGTGATCTTCTCCCTTCTATCAAATGACCAATAAGCAGAAGTCAGCCAATATGACTGGGAGCCATGCATGTCACACTGTATACCTTACATCTTATAGAGGATGCAGGACAGTGTGTATTTTGAGCCTTTATAAAATTTCTCCTTAAGTTATTTATCCGGTCAGTCCTTCTGGTGTAAGAAGAGTGCTACTCCAGAGCTGCTGCGTTTTTGAACATGTGATTCGGCGAGACGAGTCTGATCTTGTCTTTTTATTTTTAGGAAGGAGCCCTTTGATGACTTTTGCAGGCAATGACTTCTGCTAAAGTCCATTTTCTCTTGTTAAGCCTTCTTTTCCTTGTAGACCTATAATTATAATGACAGGCCCGCCTCCTGGAGAGCTTTCTTTACTTTGCTGGATTTTGTAAAGTGTTTCTCCTTATTGGATCTATTCACCACTTTTGTCTTCCTTGGATATCCAGTTCTTTGTATGTTGCTGAGCTCACCAGTTTTTTTTTTTCTCAAAATGATTCATACGGTCCTAGTGTTGGAGTCCCTCTCTCTGATGGATTTACTTTGCTTCTTTTTTTTTTGCAACCCAACAATCACATTTTGTGGTTGGAACAGCTCAGGCTCCATGAAACCGATTTTAAGATAAGTGTCCACCTGCATTTGAGAAGCTGAAAATAAGAGCAAGTTTATGAAAAAATACCTCAGTGGTCAGAATAATATTAAACCCTCAGTTCCATCTTGTTTCTTTGTAAACCAATTTTAGTGGTAAAAATCAGACTCAAATGGGACTCATACCAGTCACAAAAAAGGTTGTGTTACACAAACAGGAGACACACGTAAGACCTACACTGAAAAATAAACTGATGCAAGTACAGGCCAGTATATTACACACTGTTAAAAAGAAAATAGTGCAATAATATTATTCATCATTTTGTAGAAAAAAGTCAATCACTATGTTTTAGAATTATAAAATGAAAAGTACAACAGACTGCAAGTATATTTGTACCAATGCTCTTCTCTGTCATTATTTCCAGTTTTGCTTTAATCTAACCTAGATTTTCATATTAATCACTATTTAGTGATGTCAGTTAAAATTTGAGGCAGTATTTTCCCCTCTCTCCTTTATTTAGAGTGTAACTGTAACCCGGAGGGCTCAGAGATGGCCCAGTGCAACAGAGTTACGGGGGCATGTGAATGCCGGGAAGGAGCAGCGGGATTGCAGTGCAGTCAGTGCGCTCGTGGTTTCACCGGCATCTTCCCCAACTGCGTCCACTGTCACCCGTGCTTCCAGCTGTGGGATGACGCACTGTGCCAGATTAGAAGGGACCTGGAGCACATCCAGTACAGAGTGCAGAAGATCCTGGAGGGTGGCGTCATGCCGGAAATCGGGGATGCACGTATCAAAGAGCTGGAGAGGAAGCTGAAGCAGGTGAACGATCTGATCAGTACACAGGACAGCAAAAGGGTCCACCAGCTGATAGGACAGACCATTGATGACCTCAGGTGGGTGTGTGTCTGGGGGGGTCACAACATGTTTAGATGTTTGGTTTTGCACCATTAGCTAAATGATATTTTAACAGTGCCCTACACGTGTTACAGGGCTGAGATTGCCCTCACTGATGGTCGTCTGATGGGCATTGGTCAAGAGCTGAATACAACAGCAGAAAAAGAAAGGACTCTGAGGCGCACACTGAATGACTTAGAAAAAAGCTGAGGGACGTCAACGCCACCGTGGCTCACAAACAGAAGCTGCTGAATGTGTACCTGACCTCAGGGTTTGCAGGTAATTTGTTACCATCACAGGGTGAGCACAAATGAAAACCCTACATGTGTAATATACAGCCACATGACTGAAATCACAGAAAGCTGACTAAATACACATCCAGGACCAGTTTAAAATCCTGCTGGTGTTCCTCACAGATCAGTTTGAGAAAGTGAAGAAGTACTATCGGGAGTCCCTGCAGGCTGAGGAGAAATGCAAAGCTTCTGTGTTTGGTCCCCTCAGTCCTGTGGAGCAGTCAAATGCAACCCGGGAGCTCACTGAAAAGCTGCTGGATGCCAGTAAAGACAAGATCAACCGCGACGTGGCTGCTCAGAACAAATCACTGAATGAGCTACAACAGAAGGCTCGTGACCTCCATAAAAAAGTCAATCACCTGAGCAACAAGGTAAGCAGTGTGTTACATAAAAGGTCTGTGTGGCATCCTGGTGTCTTTTGTTCATTTAATGAGTGATGAGAAAAAAAATAGGTAAAATGGGTTTTTTCTATATTGATACTATGTAGCTTTACTAGCATGAACACATCCTGAATTAGATCAGACCACATTTGTTGAAGAGAATGGCAGGTGGAATAAGCAGAGTCTCTAAGCCAGAGACTCCAGACGGTCGGGCAGATCCCCACGTACTTATGAGAGTACCGCTCCTTAAATTCAGATAAATTATCACCAGTTAAAATCATCAGAAACAGAAAAAATACACTTGTTCCTTCATTCTGCTTTGAAAACTGAGAAAGTGAAAATGAGGTTACACTTTTAGGCATCTTAGGTGTTAAATTGTGTCTGGCAACAGAAGTTTACTTACAAACATGCAAAATCCTCAGCAACGTGTTTTTTAGCCTGCAGCATGCCCAGTTTGTTCATCAACATTGTTTCTACAGATTTGGTTCCCTAATGGAATTGCTTGCTAGAGTCTTGCAGTGACATCTAGTGGCAAGGTGGCCAAATCAATTCATAATTAATGGATTAAGTAAAAGCCTCTTTCCAGAAGTAGCTCATCACAGATTGGTGAGTATGTTTTAAATTGTGACAGCCTCCAGTGACCAAAGGTACCAGCAGTGGTCACCTCAGATATATTAGTGCATGAAAAGAAATCCACAAGGATGCACAGCTGTAAAAGATTATTTAAGCTACGTGGCATTTGCACTTGTTTGTCGATATGAAAGTAAAGTGAATGTCACTACTGTCTGCACGTCGGCTAGATGCAAGAAAAAAAAGTGTAAATGTTCCCTGTGAAAGCTGATATTTTTAATTTAATGTCATTACAGTGCTTTGCCTGTGGTGGCTTCCAATTTAAGTCATTTGCAGTGAGTCACGTCTCTCTGAGGATCACTGTCGTCTCCAGAGACAAATGAAAGGAGGTCGATAGTTGTACTGTGCTTATGTTCGTGTATTTTGCAATAATGAATTCAAAATATTTCTTTTCTTGTTGATAAAAGGAAAGTTTTTTCATTTTCGAAATCTGGTTCCTCTTCATAGAACTGCACGTTAACTCTTGTTCCCCACAGCTTAAATTTCCACTTCAAGATGTCCTATCATACTAACCCAGTCAACTCATATGAGCAGTAAATGTCGCTGTGTTTAAGGTGTGCGGCGGTCACAGCAATCACAGTGTCAATGGCAGTTGCCCAGACAGTCGTTGCGGTGGCGCCGGCTGCCATGACAATCAGGGAAACCGTGCGTGTGGAGGAGTGGGATGCAACGGGACTGTGAGCGCATCTGTAGCTGCGCTGAACGCTGCCAGGAACGTTACAGACCGTCTGAACACTGCCAGCCAGGAGCTGCAGAAAGTTTCCAAAAAGGTGCTCGCCGTATGCGCATCTTAGCCGTATGTGAGTGTAAAGTTTCTTTGACCTGACTCGATTCCTTGTGTCCAGCTCCAGGACGTAGCTTCTCTCACACAAGACCTGAAGAACCAGACAAAGAACGTGCTGACAAAAGCCCAGGAGAAGAAAAAGAAATTTAAAGACATTAATAATCTTCTGAAAGGCTTCATTAAGATGATCAAAGACTTTCTCACTGGTATGTGGGTGACACTGCTTCAACTTCTAAATCTAATTTGATGCTTCCTGCATTTGCATTCATCCCTGTACTCTCTTGTACTTCCCAGAGGAGGGAGCAGATCCAGAGAGCATAGAGAAAGTGGCTCTGCAGGTCTTGTCGATCACGCTGCCGCTCAACAGGACCACTCTGGACAAAATGATCATGCAGATAAAGGACAGCCTTTCCAACATAAGCAATATTGAGGGGATTGTCAATCAAACCGCACAGCACGCCAACAAAGTTAAGGAGCTGCTTGACAAAGCTAAAAATGCCAAGTAAGTAATACTCAGGCTTTTGTTTTGTTTTGTTATTTAAGGACCGCATTTGCTCAATGTCAAACTGTGACTCTTTATAAAAGATGAACACAGCCTTCAGGGGAGGGAAGTTAATTTTCCCACCGGGCCGCATGAGAAACCGGGACTGTTGTGTAGCGCTGAAGTCAACTTTGCTCAGCATGAATTTTATCTCTTTATTAAGCTTAGTGATGCAGACTTCTACAACAGATCCAGTTTCTCGTGTGGCCCCTTGGGAATATTAATGGCCTACCCCTGCTCCAGGTATGTTTGTTGCACCACCTGCATTCTGTCTGATGGCCAGCAGGGTGCAGCCCCTCTGATTTCAGAAAAATCTAACTGTATTTTATTTTTTGAGTTTGTGTTCTCCATTGAAAGCTTCAAGTTTTTTTGTTTTGTTTGTTTTTTAATTTGACATTTCTAAAGTTTCCATTTAGAGTAAAATAGACAATAAGTAGAGTATGCTTTATGGTGTGGCGGCCTGTTATCATCCATAACCTACAATTTGGCAGTGGCTTGACCTTCATTGCTGAGGCAGACCTCACTCTCAATGTCTGATAATGCCTTCAAAATGTAGTGGTTAACACATTTGATTGGCAAGCAAAAGGTTGCTGGTTGGATTCCAGCTGGAATCCCCTTTGGGGTGACATCAGGACATTCAGTGTTAAGTTCTGTCAAATCAAACATGCTGAGCTGCCTGCTGTGGTGAACCCTTGTGAGAAGGTAGCAGCTCAAAGTAATTTTCTAACAGTAGTTCACAAACCAAACAGGTGATATCACAGTAGCTACATCCATCTTTTAGATACAGTCTAAGCTTAAGGTGAAAAATCACCACAAAATCACTGCTTGAAAAAAACATGATCTATATGCATAGTTTAAGTAGATGTCTGAACATTGGTTCATTTTCTTTGGGTTGAGGTGGCAGCAGGCTAACCCTGGGCTGTGTTTTAATTTAGGTTTTATCAACTGCACTGAACACGCATTCATTGCATTCATTAAGCAGAGCTATAAAGGGCTATCATTTGTCTTTGACTAATTTCTGGTGCTTCTGTGCAGGAACCGAGCAGAGGAAGTGAAAGATATGACCAATAGCACAAAGGAGGCATTAAAAGCCTCTGAGCAGGCCATAGATAAAGCAATCACAGCCCTGAAAGAGGCCCACAGCAACCTGAACACCACAAGAAACGCTACTACCAAGGTACAGTGTCCCGGGAAACTGTCTTTTTGTGTAAATTTGCAGGTTTCATATATATTCTCTATACTCTGCCTGCTTGATGAGCACTTTCCTTTAAGTCCTGGTTTTCTTTCTAACTCCAAATACGCTCATTTTTTCCCATAGCTCTGAACTTCTTCGTGTCTCATTCTCTTCCAGGTGGAGGGAACGCTAGTGCAGCTAGAAGCCAAGCAGATGGATGTTATGATGCGTTTAAGTAACCTCTCCATGGAGGTGGAAGCTCTGAAGAACAAGACGGAGCAGAACCGTCAGATGGCAATGGACGCCAAAGCACTGGCTGACAATGCTACTAAATTAACATCTTCACTGGAGCGGGTAAGGCCGTCGGTGGAGTTTGGTTCAAAATGATAATGGAAATAACTGTAACAAAGAAATCACAAATAACACGATTGTATCATCTCCCAGAGCCTCAACGACACAGAGGAACAGTACCATGAGCTGCAGATGAAAGTTGAATCTCTTGATGAGGCGTCTGGAGGTGTGAAAGACATAAATCAGAAGGCCAAAGATCTAAAGAAGGATGCAGAAGACCTCTTGAACAAAGCCAAGAATGGGATAAGACAGCTCGACAGTAAGTACATACCACTGCTCTCAGTGCTGACTGTGTTCTTTAGGTGGGTTTCATACAGCACATTGTGGCCATTATGCACTACTTGGCTGTAATTGCTTCTGTGTGTAATTGCTTCACAGAATGTGCATAATGTGCCCATTCAACAGGCTAATGGGAATTTATTCAAATGTAGTCAAAGTAGTGTGTGAAAGGCTGACAGCGCACAGATAGTCTGACTAGAGTCAGAATCATGGAATACAAAGATTACAGCTGTCTGTGTAGGTTCTCAGTCATCCAGGTCATAGTGGTCTCTGGAGCTTAGTTTCTTGAAGATGTTTCATCTCACATTCGAAAGGCTCCAGGGGACTACACCCACTGGGGTTTAAGTACCTGGGTCTCTCCACCTTTTGGTTTGAGAACTGAAGAAGCCTTTTGGATGAGAGATGAAACGTCTTCAAGGAACTAAAAGGAGTCCACTCGCCCTTTTTCAAGCTCCAGAGACAAAGATTACAGCTCCTGCTGAAACCAGGATAAGGCATTACTGTTACTGCAGCATGCATTTCAGGAGTCAGTTACACAGATGATGTAACTGACATGAATAGAAATGTGAATTTTCATAAACTGTTCTCCAGTGAGGGCAGCACAGTGGTTAGCACTGTTGCCGGACAGCAAGAAGGTCCTGGGTTTGAATCCACCATCTGGCCGGGACCTTGCTCTGTGGAGTCTGTATGTTATTCCCTTCCTTTCCAAAAGTCTGGACACACTCACCCTTTCATATGAACGGGTGAGTGTGTCCAGACTTTTGACTGGTACTGTATATGAGACCTTTCAGTGTCTGCACATAACTTAATGAACCCTTCAGCTGAACCTTTTGTCCCTGCTGTTGCTGCCACCTCTGTCTTGCGCTCTGTGATTGCAGAACTTGAGAAAAAGTTAAAAAGTAATGAGGAGCGGATGGAGAAACAGCACATTGAACTGGATGAGCTGAAGAACAACGCCACTATGGTGCGGGACGAGATCCGGAATCAAGTTCAGAAGTACAGTAACTGTCAGTGATGGTGTCTCCTGGATGTCATCTGCTGCTGTAGCAGAGGAGAGTTAAAACTGATGATGTCAATTTTTACGGAGAATTTGTCACCCATGAAAACAAAACGCTGCTCTGGAGGTTCCTCCATTCTTTCTCTGGTATTTCAAGTTTTACACATTACCTGCTAGTGTTATGTCACAGAAATGCTTCAACTGTCCATGTACTGTACGACTATTTGACTCCTAGACATCAATGCTACCCTGTGTGGTGTCTGTCTTTAAGCTATTACAACAGGTGGATAACCTGTGGAGAGCATTTACTTCACTCTATAGCCTGTAATAACTGATCTAATTGAGTTATACAGAAAGAATATATCAGAATATGTTATCAGAAAGTTGCCTTTACCAAATGTGCTTTCAAGATTTTGTGTGCTTATGTCATTTGACCACATTAGTGGGGTATATACATGCTGACATTCCTATTAAAAAATAAGTGGAATTTCATTTTGAGAATAATTTGAAAATAATTTTTGTGCTTATTGTTCAAGTATTCATATAAAAATACATTGTGAATTGTTATGATGGAGACAAAATAAATTTGATACAGTTTGCATCATGTGACTGTGTGTATGCAATCTTTACTTAAGCAGGTATGTTTTAATTTTAGACACAAGGGGGCGCCTTCATCACTTAAATCTGTGCCACCTCTTCATGTGTTTCATGAAAAAGCAGAGCCTGTGCTCACTCACTCTTACAGTTAATAAATCTGACCCATCATTAATGCCGTGAGCTAATATTGTAATCACTTTACCTTTCCAGATGAAAATAATCTAGCTGTGAAAACAGGCTGAAACCAACCCACACCTGTACTTTCTCTTACCTTCTCGCTTAATAACGCTCAAGACTGTGTGCGCACATACAGAGTGTGCTTCACATTTCCCAGACTCTTGTTAAGATTTGTCGTACCTCTTAGTGTAGATAAATGACACTGGCTGCTGGAAGAAGCGTTCTTTCAGCTGCCCCCTTTAGGGGCCGCCACAGCGGATCATCTGCCTCCATCTCACCCTATCCCAGCATCCCATCCTCCTCTGTCACACCAATCATCTGCATGTCCTCCTTTCACTACATCCTAACCGCCTTTGAGGTTCTTCCTCTTTTCCTCCTATCTTGCAGCTTCTCATTCAGCATCCTTTGCCCAGTATAGCCACACTCCTACCTCTGCACGTGTCCAAACCATCTTACCCCTGCTTTTCTAACTTTGTCTTCAAAACATTCAACCTGAGCTGTCGCTCTCATGTACTCATTTCTAATCTTTTCCACTCCGGTCACTCCCAATCACTCTGTCACCTCCAGCGCCGCCTCCTGTCTTTTTGTCAGTGCCCCTGGAAGAAGTAGTGATGTTAAAATATGCATTTAGAAGGAAGGCCTGCAAGTTAAAGTCAGTCCAGATTTCGTCACTGTCGTCATCACTGGGGATGTTCTATAAATAGGTAAGTGCCATCATGGTTGCCACATATAATCTGATATTTTCTCTCAACAAAATCACCACAGTGCAAACATCACAGCGCAGGCCAAGAAGTAATGGACACCTTTGTGCCGAGGCAGAAACATGCAGGAAGGTCTCCACCAGTTCGCCAAGACCCAACAGTTATATATAATTTATAGTAATATCAATAAATTATTATGACTGATACATTTTCCAGTTGCCTGATTGGAATTATTTATTTATTTGAATAAGTGTAAAGTATGCAAAGTGATTAGTGAAATGCATTAAAATGGAAGGCAGGTTGGGTGGGGCAATCCAGAGCCAACAACACCCCTCCCAGCCCCAGGTACACAGCCAGGCTCCGGGCCTCCAATCACCTAGAGGCCATCTCGTGCCGGCCACGGTCAGCCATCTCAACCTTCCCCCAACCCCAGGAAGGGCCTCCCCACCATAAAAGCTCATTCTGATGTAAAGTATAACTATGTTACATTTTACTGGAGCAAATTGAAACCCCCTGTGTGAGAGTCCAGCATCCCAAAGGTGGCATGTGCACCAAACACTGGCTCTAATTTCATTTCATTTAAAGTGTCAGGGATCTGTACTCTACTCGTGCCCCACCTTTTCTCAGTATGAAAGGCCTATTCTCTCTTGCTTATGGCATTGGATCCTGGTCTCTAACAAAGAGGGGCTGTCCTCCAGCAGCACAGGGAATGTGTGATATGACAGAGATTTATAGCTTTGTGCCAGCACTGAAACACTGGTGCAGAGTTATGACTAAATATTATGCTCGTGTGAAATTATGCGCATTTAAAATGCAGCGCATTGCTTGAGTGTTAACATTTCAAAAACTTTGGATCGAACTTAATCTAGTAATTGAGGTGATCTCTGTTATTCCTCCGCCCCCACCCTCCATGACTGCGAGTCAAATCGTGCACTCCACCTGTGAGACCAGGGTGCTGTTTTCAAGGGAGTACGTGCGCGACCACGGCGTACTCACTGGGTGCAATCAAAGGGAATCTAATCCGTCCGGCAGGGAGCGCGCATTCCTGCTCCCGGGCGCAGAAAGGGGCTCGTCGGAAAACATGCGGCGGGTTTCTGGAGGGAAGCTTGCCAAAGGAATTACCTTGAATGAACTTTGATACAGACTACCGATAGGAAGCTATAACATATTGTCACCGTTCTTTTTTTTGTCATTCTTTTTTAACAGGACATCACTATAAAATATTTTACACTAGAAAATAAGTGAATAATGTGACAGAGCAGGCAGGTGTGCCTGCAGACTACAGCCACATTTATTCATTGTGAGGAAGCAGGATTATTTTTCACACTGCAGCAGTGCCTTCATAAAAGAGTGAACTTTATTATAAGGAAGTTTGTGCCTTCGCGTCTGTTAGCAGACTGTGAAAAAAGTAGCAACAACAGCCAAAGAAACTATCAAAGAAAGGAAGAAATTCCGCTCTGCCCCACTGTCTTACACTGTGTTGTGCCACAGTAGTTACCCCTCTCCCCCCTCTGCCAGCTCTGGAGGGTGTGGATACAATTTCTGACAGGGGTGGCTGCTTTGGCACAACCCAAAAAGTGCCTGTCTGTGTTTGTCATACTGCCTAACTACATTTCACATGAGTTGACAGGTGTTAATTAATGTTTGTTGCAATTTAATGGTGAAACAAAAAGCAGATTGATGGAAGTCTTTGTAAATGTATTTGTTTGGACTCATGAGTAAAGAACTGAATGGACTGTCTGATGATGAGGTGCGACAAAAGAAAAGGAAAAAAAAGGACGAAGTTGAGTCTGTGCACCTTGTTGGCCGGTTGGAGGACTCGTACTCGCGATCCAATAGCGCGCCTCGTTTTGAAAAAGCACCCATGCTGTTTAAACTCCGCTCCAGCGGTCCAGCTCGGGGTTTGGGGGGCAGAGGAGCAGAAGAAGTCCTCATCACAGCACACCGCTCAACTCCGCTTCTGTCCGGGAACTCCGCAACAAGTGGACGGAGAGGGAGCGTTTCAAACGCAGCACGGGAGGAAACGTTAGAAAGAGGACAGAAACGGTAAGATGATTATGTTTAGGGTTAAGTAACGTCCGAAGCAAAAGACAACCAGCTATATTTATCACGCTGGATAGTTGAAAGCAGTTTATACTTTTTCTTTCTTGAGTGAAACAGAGCAGAGGTCCACACAGTGATTTAAATAGTAGAAACTGATAGAGAATTAAAAAAAAAATCTGTGCAGGAATCCTGGATATTCAGCTGAAAAATAAAAACTAAGGTTCGCTTTTTTCATATTTTTACCTGACACCTTTTTTTTTTTACGTTTTATTTCTAAACCTTTCATTTGCATCAAATGACACAAACACCTCTGTGTCACATGACACATGTTGCCTTCTGATTGTGTGTGGCAGGTTGCTGCGGAGCCGCGGGCTGATTGAGCGCTCAGAGATGCAAGCCACGCTCGCTGCGCTCCTCTGCGGTAAGTAGCGTGTACACCGAGCGCTTTGAAGTCAGTCCGTGTTTTCTGCTCCATAACAAATCGTCAGAAGCGATTCAGTGAGCGGGTATGGCTGCTATCAAGTGACTTGAGGTCACCGAGCTGCTTTGATTAGTCTCTGGAAGACGTGGAGATTATAGCATTTTAATGTTAAGCCTGTAAAGGTTGAGTTCAAAGGACCTGCAGCAAGTACACAGCAGTGCGGGTGAGGTGGGATGATGTGGATGTGAGTAATCTTCTCTTGATGCCCCTGTGAGGAGCAGGTGGTGTTCACTTGTCATGATGAAAAACAGGACAGAAGACAACTTTGCTGGCTTTTCACAGTGTAGAGTTGAGATCATTAGAACATTTTAAAAACAGGTTTGCACTCCTTACATTTTTCTTCATTTACCCCAGGAAAATGTTACATCAAATATACCACAGCACTGTCAGAAACGTGCTGGATGTGAGGCCTAAGGGACCGCCTTTACATTTCCCTGCACAGAGATAAGATATCTGATGTTTCTTTTTCAGGGCCCCTGGTGCCTTCAGGGTCTCAGGGGTCGTTCCGTCTGTGTCTGTGTCTCTCTCTGGGTGGTGTTGCCGTGTTTTATGGTCCTCCTAAAACAGCCCAGTTGAATCCACAAATAGAGACACCCGCTGCACACCTCTAGTGCCCCTGCCTACTTTCTGGATGTGTGTGTGTGCACACGTGTGTGTCCTGTATTGAATGTGTGCAGCAGAAAAGCTAAGAAATGTCTCCTTTCACTATATAATTTCTTTATTTCAATATAACTGATACAATATAACTGGCATGTCTGCACTAGTCCGAGCAGCGAGGTCATGAGCTAAAGATTTATCTGAGCAATGACCCTCAGTAAAATACATTCTAATGCATTTGCTCCCTGCAGCTAGAAGACAGCTCATCGCTCCAGTTAAAGTCTATGAGCGCCTGCTGTTGGCCCCCGCTGATCAAATCTGCAGCTCTTTGTGATGGCTAACAGAGCTTAGTGGGAGGTTAGCCATCAGGTTAACTCCTGTTGGAAGGTTGAGTTGTGTCTTTTGTAAGTCTTTACATTTCTTTGGTACGTTGCTGTTGGTGTCACTGGTCTTACTTTCTCAGAGTCACATCAGGATAAACTTTGCAGCACAATTTTTATACCCATGTCGCCATCACAAAGCATTAGCAGTGCCTGTAATTGTTCGCCCTGGATGCATTTTTACACAGCCACACTGTAAAGCAGTGAACAATCTCCCACGATTGCCCTTCCTGTCAAACTGGACTCACTTGCCAGTTTGCTGTGGTGTCGGGCCTTGAAATCATGAATCATTTACTTCCCCGGAGAGAACCTTGTTGCATCGGACAGATGTAGGCAGCTGGCTCCAGTAGCGCTTCTACTCAGGAGAGCCACAGATGAGCAGAACCAGGACTACTGTTGGCAGCAGCAGCACAAAACACAGAGCGACTCCGCATGTGGTTCATGGAAACAAACAGAAACAAATACAGCAAGCAAGTGATGGCTTTCAGTTTTTACATTCAGTAAATCAAGTAGGAAAAAGGGGAAAAAGTGGGGTTCATAAATATCCCTCCACATAAACTCTTGGCCAAAATGAAAACAGTTTTTGGGCAGTTTGTTTTACACTGTGCTCTTCAAATTGATTGGAAAGAGTGGGAAAGAAGTCAGGAAACGAGAACACTGATGGCATTCGGTTCATCCCAGCCATGGACCAGGAACTTAACCCTTCAGGGGAATGAGATCCTGTGTGCCTACTTATCATTAAGCAGTTAACAGCACTCAAATCCAATGATGGTGTTAGATTTATTTGGGTTCTGTCTGTTAAACCCAATCAAATCACACCCAACACACTCCTCAGGAGCAGATTAACAAGAGCTTTCCACAGGTCAGCTACTAACAATTAAAAGCGACATACGTCTGTGCTTCTGGTTTAATCTTGAAAGCTATACACGCCTTCAGAAATATGATTAAAGGTGAAGTTTTCAGGGGGCTCACTGACTTCAGCTAAAGTTTGGTAGACAGAAGTGGTGAATTGTGATTTGGCAAATGACTCATAATGATCATTTTCAGCCAGAGGAAGACAGCCTTACCCACAGACAAAAAATAAATAAGAATTAAAGATAAACAGATTGACACAAGTATGTAGGTAGTTTAAAGTGGACCTATTGTGCTCATTTATACTGTAGCTCCATTATAAACTGCTCAAAAACATTGAGAACTTTTTAACAAACACGTCAGATCTCAATGGGAAAAAAATCATGCTGGAAATCTATGCTGATATGAACTGGGTAATGTGTCAGGAACAAAAGGATGCCACGCTGTTTGATGGAAATGAAAACGATCAACCTACAAAGGGCTGAATTCAAGGACACCCAGAAAATCAGAGTGAAAAAAATGATAGAGCATTTTAGTCCATTTTGCTGAAATTTAATTGCAGCAACTTAAAATGGTCCTCAGTAGTTTGTGTGGCTCCCACGTGCTTATATGCACGCCTGACAACGTTGAGGCTCCTAATGAGACTAATGCGTGGTGTCCTGGGGATCTTCTCCCAGATCTGGACCAGGACATCACTACTGAACAATGTTGCAGGCAGCATAGCGTTCCCCACGGCTTCTCCAGACCCTTTCACGTCTGTCACATGTGCTCAGGGCGAACCTGCTCGCATCTGCGAAAAGCACAGGGTGCCAATTCTGTTATTCTATGGTAGATGCCAATTGGGCTCCACGGTGCCAGGCAGTGAGCACAGGGCCCACTATAGGATGTCAGACCACCCTCATGAAGTCTGTTTCTGATTGTTTGGTCAGAGACATTCACTCCAGTGTCCTGCTGGAGGTCATTTTGTAGCTCTGGCAGCGCTCATCCTGTTCCTCATTGCACAGAGGAGCAGATACCGGTCCTGCTGATGGGTTAAGGACCTTCTACGGCCCTGTCCAGCTCTCCTAGAGTAACTGCCTGTCTCTGGGAATCTCTGTGCGGGAGACACAGCAAACCTTCTGGCAATGGCACGTATTGATCTGCTGAAACTGATTAACAACCCCCTCTGCTACTTAACTGACACAGTTCAAAACAGTCTTTATTGTAAGAAGCGGAGTGTTAGCAGTGAGCTACAGAGAAAGATGAGATGTGTCTCGGTGCGGAACAGTGAACAATCTATAAACCTCCCGCGCTGGCATTACAGAGATAGGGAGGTGTCCATTCAGACCCCCGATGGCTCCGAGGACGAGCTGTGAGGTCAAGGGTCATTTTGAGACCCACAGGTCAGAGGAGGGGTTAATTGGCGTGTGTCAGTATGTGTGTGTGATGAGAGAGAGAAGCAGAGAGATGGAGAGGAAGGACTGAGGCTGATCACAGGGACAAAAGAGTCAGCCATGCCTCCACTTTTCTTTTCACATGCTTGCTTCTTTTCTTTGTGAGTGCAGTTAGAAGGAGGACCTGCAGGGTGCTGCTCGTGCGTGTTTGAGGAGTGCAGGTATCTTCGGGCAAACAAGCCAGTTACCTTTAGGCAGTGCAACTTTCTAGCACTTAAAATGCCAAAAAGTCTGGGTTTTTTTTTCTCTGTGATTCCTCAGTATCACAGAAAAAACTTTTTACAGTGCAACTGAAGGAGGCACCAACTCATTGTTGTTCTGTAGGAAGAGAGGAAGGAAGTGGGAATAAGGAAGAGAGGAAAGCAAGCAAAACTTGACATGAAGAAGGATCAGGGTTACCTCATGACACAAAGTAAATCCCCTGTAATACACCTCTAGGAATGTTGCTTTGTTGAACTACTGTGTGTGTGTGTGTGTGTGTGTGTGTGTGTGGGTGGGTGGCTGTGGGCAGGTGAGAGCTGGTTAGGCAGTGGGAGCGAAAGAGTGTGTTCCCAAAAGCCTTTGTAAGCGACAGCCTCCGGAAATGTGCAGATGCCAGAACAATGGCGCACTAAAGCCTGCTAACCACCAGTGCTAGAAACAGAGAGCGAGAGAGGGAGGCTGATTAAATAGAGGGGGGAGAAAGGGTTGGATATAACCAGGACAATGAGAAAGAAGAGGGAGAGAAAGACTTTAGACACAAGGGGGAGGGAGCGGAGGGAGAGAGTAAAGCTGTTTATATGAAAGGACGGTGAGTTAGGTTTCCTCATGCTCTTGGCAGGAGCTTTTCTGGATGAAAAGAAGAGGTGGAGATAAAAGGAGGGAAGGAGGACTTGAGGAAAGGGGTGGTGACGGGGCAGAAAGGAGGAATAGGAAATGGTGCTGGTCTCATTAAAAACAATGAAGTGGCTGCTCTGCTCTGACAGTGTCGAGGAAAGTGTCACCTGACTGAAGCACAGTATAATTTGAAGTGAGCCCATTCTGCTCATTTCTAGCATCATGCTCTTATTCCTGGACTCCACTAGATTAGCGTTGCATGACACTGCTCAAAATAACCCTTATTTATACTGAGCCGTGATGCAGCTCCTCAGTTTATAATAAGCTGTTGTAGCTCCTCCTATGGCCACGCTCATTTTAGGCCAACTTTTTTTCTGATTGGTTTCCCCGTTGTAAACGGAAGGCTTAAACTGCAGGTGGGAGGAGCTTCTGTGCTCACGGCCAGCGATGATTACCTGAGATGACCATATTAGGGATATCCATTTTCACTGACGTCACACAGAACAAAGAATGGGATAAAACTGCTAATAATAAAGTGTTTAGAGCGGTCGCTATCTGGAGCCTTTAGTTCATAAGGATTACATTAAGGTGTGTGCTTTTAATCACACTTCAAAAAGAGTGTTTGTAAGGGGGTAGCAGATTAATATAGTTAGATTATTTTTTATATAATCAAATGCGTAACAAACGTGAAATACAAATTTGATATTTTAAGTTCCCTTTCCAAAGATTGTGGCTGCACTGTCTGTATGTTTGACATTTGTTTTTTTCAGTGCTGGAAGCTTTTATTGCTTCAAGGCACAGGCTAATAACAGGCTTACTGGAGTCATGTTGTGTAGCTTGTCAAAAAGCACTCACAGACACGGCCACACCTGATAGCAGACAAGCAGCAATTAGATTAGTGACACTGCAGTGTGTGAGGAAGGAGGCGGAAGGAAGGAAGGACAGAAGGAAACGGAGATGAAGGTGAGACAAAGAAAAGAAGAAAGGAAGAAGAGAAGGATGTATTTGGTGTGCTTAGTATTTTATTGAGACATTTGAAACTTAACTTGAGTTACGGTGGAAGAAGTCACAGTGTGTGGTGCTTTCATGCTGTAGCCCTGTAATTACACACAAACACACACACTCTCTCTCTCTCTCTCTCGCTCTCTCTCTCTCTCTCTCTCTCTCTCTCTCTCTCTCTATATATATATATATATATATATATATATATATATATATATATATATATATATATATATATATATATACCTTCAGGGCTGCTTTCAGGTAAACTTGGCTATTTTTGAACACCTATCAGAAGTTGGAGAAACTTTGCTATTAACTACATGAAATTAGCTGTACACGCAGGCACAACACAAAACACAGCAACCTACCGCAGACTTACATTTTTGTCATTGTTTGGGGAAGATGTCACTAAATTCTTTCACCTTGTGAATCCAGTGGATTCCCTACTGCAGTGGAAGCAGAGTGGCTGAAGGGGCTTATAAGAGGAATTTCCTGTAAGTGTGTGTGCCACACCTGTCCGGAGTTCCTGTAGTGTAAAGGGTGTATATGAATTAAAAAAAGACTCGGTTTAAGATACAGAAAACGTTCCATTCCAGTTCTGTGAATTGATTTTCATAATGTGCACAAAAAGCTTTCAGAAAAATCTAAATAAAATCAGTTTGTGATTTAAAGCTGAGGAGGTTAACCTTGCAAACTTACATTTGTTGTTTCCCCAACTCTTTCTCCTCGCTCCTCTCTCATGGGACCCAAGGAGGTCATCGTCAGTTCAGACCTAATCTCACAAAAATGACTTTGCACAAGCAGCATTCCCCCGTGTACTTTAAACTATACTCAGGGTCTCTGACCTAAGCCTTTAGCCACACAAAGGTTACCCTCTGCTCTTTTACACATATGGCAGTTTCAAGAATTATCAGTCAGACACAATGCAATTATGTTATTAAACTCACTTAGAGTCATAAACATGGATATGTGCACAAGAATAGAACACACCAAACACTAATTTCGAGTCCCGTGTGTGCTTTGAGTTTTCCCTCTAAGTGGAGCCAGATTTTCTTCATCAGGCGCTCTGATTAGCACCTACAACGAACAGGACTTGAGTCTGTTCAGTGCTCCAGGTCTCCCCGAGCAGCTGCCGAGCACCGAGGCAAGCACACAGCACCACAATCACTAACCAAACCCACAGGAGCTCCCTCTCTTCGGTTGAGTGACCGATGAACAAGCTGCACCCAACATCTGCTGGCCACATGTGCCTTGTATTTAGTGGGTTTATTGACCTTTACACAGCATGGCAGGGAGTTTGTGGCTGGTAGCTGGCTTTAGAGGATAATTCTACAGATATGATCATCAGTCATCCCACAAGTCAGTTGACTGCACTTTGTAGGCTTTATGTGCTGAGACTTGTAGTATTTTGCATCAGCAGCATTTAAGGATAGTTCCTCTTCGTGGGCGTACATCAGCTAAAAGTTAGGACTCAGTCCTAAGTAAAGATAAAAAAATTTCACAAAGCATCTCAACTCCTAGGTAGGAAAACCTTTAAGACTAGGGAGGAAGACTTCTAGTAGGGTTAGGAGTTTTTTTAAGAAGAGGAGAAAAAACAAGACAAAGTGTAGTGATACAGAAGCGATGGTAATAATGTAGTAATAATGATGCTCTGTTACTTTTCCCTATAAGTGAGGAAATAAAATATTTGCAGTATGGTTAATTTATCTTTTTTTTTTTTTAACCACTAAAATATGGCATGCAGGAGAGTAAATAAAAACAAATGATCAGAGTTGTCATATTGCTATTTAAGGTGTGCTGATTGATTCAAGACATCAGCTCGTGCCTTGACAGTAGCTGCCAGATGCCTTTCAGCGGTGCAGTGAATTTATTGGCTTTTGGTTTGTCTTCAGTCTCTACAAATGCCGGTGGCGACAGATTAAGGTGGAGATGAGGCTGGAGAAATGCATGCATATATGAATTATTCGTGCAATCTGACATTTGATTGTGTTGATGTAATTGACTAATGTATGTGAACTTGCCACTGTGAAACCAGTGCTTACTTAACTGTAGAAATGAGCCACAACTCAGTCGTCCACTTGCATTGGTGTGCTACAGCATTCACACAGAGATACCAGCATCTTTTCACGGTACCACGCTGGAATCCACTGAGCTCCTGAGAGCGACCCCATTCTTTCACAGATGTTTGTAGAAGCAGTCTGCATGCCTAGGTGCATAGTTTATACACCTGTGGCCGTGGAAGTGATTGGAACACCTGAATTCAATGATTTGGAGGATTGCGTGAATCTGTATTTTTGAGCTAAGGGCCGATGAGATGAGAGGATTCTCAGACTATTTGTGGCTCTGGCCCAGTTCTGCTCTTTCTCTCCACTTTCCTTTTCAAAAAAATAAAAGCAAAATGAACCAAAACCAGGCACTCTGTTTGGTGTTGATGCCTTTTTGAATGTAAGTCATCAGTAAGAGCAGACACGTGGGAATGAAGGAGTGAAGTTGCACTTAGCGTGTTTCCCGTTCTACTAAGATGAGAACAAACATTGTTCGAGCTCCCCACTCCCCTGCCCACCTGTTGCTTGTGGCGTCTCGTTCCATATTTTCACTCCAGCGTGGAGTGACTCAGAGATCTCCAGGATGGGACAGGAATGTGAGCATATCCTCTAGTACAACCAGCTGCTTCCCAGTGCCATGCCTTGTTAATGCAACAGTCTGTGTAATGGGCAGTGTCTGGCCTTGCTCACTGAGACGCTGTCTTTTAGATAGGCAGGCAGGAGGTCAGTAGTAAACAGCTGGGAAAGGCTAAGAGGACAAGCCAGGATTTTTAATATAGAAATGATTCTGAAAAACTCATTTAACCTGGTTTAAACCTTCATGTGTAAAAGCTGTGAGAATGGCTTGTGAGTCTGTGTCTGTACTGCTCTTTTAGCCTGTTCTTGTATTCAAAATATGTTTTGTTCTGAGCAAAACTTTTGCCCCAGCCACTGATTTATTAGACTTTACAAGAATTTTGACAAATTTCAAGTTTGTCACTCACAGGCTTTGACATAATGGGGCCCAGGACTGAGCCTCGAAGCACACCACAGGAAATGCATGAATCTTTAATAAGCAAATAAGAAACACAGATGCGGTGTCAACTCTGCTCTGGACATCACTTTCTTAAATGATCAATTACATCGAGGTCAGCAACCATTTTTGGAAAGGAGGCCTTGTTAAGTTAAGGTGAACGGCAGGTCAAAGTGGTGATTCCAGTCTGCGTATGGAGGTGCAGTAGACATTAGAGGAGGAGAGAGCTGGGAAGTGATCTGTGAGTAATAAAGAGGCGAGGAGGAGGAAGAACAGCTGGGTGTTTGACTGAGGGAGTTAACCATCCATCAGCTAAGTGCCGAACAAAGAGAGGACGGAGACACAGAGAGGGAGAATGTAAACTAATTAGCCAGGAGGAGTTAAAAATAAAATGCTGTTGACTTTTCTGTGCCTGGGTCTTAAAGTAGCCGTGTGATGGTGACTGCTAAACATATCTGTGCTGCCTTCTAGTCCCAGACTCTCTCAGGTCAGGTATGCAGCTCATGCACTTCTTAAATGATGCTAATCTTGTCTGTTCACTGCCCCAGGCGAGCGGATACTGGATCTGACTGTGCCATCATTGTAATAATGTTGGCAGTGTTTGGTTCTCCTTGTCTCATTATGGTCGTGTGGAGGGCAGAGTGTGGACCCAAACGCAGCACTCCAGAGAAAAAACTTAAAGTCAGAATTCAACTTTATTGCTGTTTAACTGCGAGAGTAAATCAACACATGTACAGAACGGAACCATGAGGGAGGACGTGACAGAGAACAAGGAGAGGATGGGTGACAGGTGGGAACACGGCTGGGGATAATTGGCAAAATGAAACAGGAAATGACTAAACACGACAGACACACAGAACATAGAGGAACAAGGAATCAAATACAAGTAAGTTAAAAGCATGAGCATAACTCAGATAATGAAACTAAGAAGACCCGAGGATACAAATAAAGAAACCAACCAGGAACTATAAAAAAGATACACAACTAACAACCACAGAAACTTACAATAAACCCATAAGACGCTCACAGAGATGTCAAATAACAGAATTTGACAGTCACACAAAACACCGGGTCAAAGACCACAATCATGACACTCCCAGCAAATGTGTGCATCCTTGTGTGCTTTCTCATCTGTCTCTTTTTGATTGTTTGTCTCAGTCTCCTGCAGAGTTTGCACTGGTTGACAGCAAACTGTGTCTTGCCAGAAAGCACTACTGGAATGTGCCATGCTGATGCCACATCTCGCTACACACACACACACACACACACACACACACACACACACACACACATTAGTGTGTGGATTAGATGGATACAGTTGGGTGACAAATTTAAGATAATAAAGTTGCTGTTGTTTTACAGTTTAAAGAAGATCGTTGTTATACAAAACCATATGCAAACAGATGGTGCATAGCTGATATAAAATAAGATCAATTAGTCCGATTTGTGTTAGTGGCGAGCTGCACATGCAGACATTTGCATGTCAGCAGCTTGGTGATATGACTGTTAGTGGGAGGTGATGTCTTAAAAATCCATGATGTCAGAGTATTACAATTTAGATGATAACTGTGAATGTTTCTTTTTCCATCTAGCTTTGTGGTTACTGCTGCACCCATCGAGAAACCCACTGTAACACAGCAGCTTGCCCGTTCACAGTGATAACAGTAGTAAATGAGTTTAAATAATTAGAGACTGTATCTGTGTATTTGTGGACAAACAAAATCCTTAAATGTTTCACACGGCAGTTTCATCCTCTTAATAGACTTAATAGTTTTCTAGTCATACCAGTCTGGTTTTGAATCACGACGTAGCACAGAAACCGTCCTTCTAAGAGTCTTTAATGACCAGCTTTTAGCCACTGATGCTGGTAATTCTGCCGTCCTTGTGCATTTCACACTGTAGGTCATAGCAATATTCTGCCATGTCTTGAATTGTGTGTGGGTATTAAATAGTTATTCATCAGTATTCGTTGTCTGTGCCCCCCACTTAGTTGTGGATGACCTTCTTGTTTTCTGTTGGATCCAGTTTATATCTGCTTCCCTTGGGGTACTTTTTAAAAAGCATAACATCTCCTTTCATTGCTTTGAAGGTGACTTAGTGATATATCTGCCATTGCAACCCAACAGCCACGCTTCTGTTCAGGCACTGATGAACTGTCTTAGAGATGTACAGTCATGGTTGGAGATAAACTTCCCCGAGATGAGCTTCTTTCAACTAATGCTCCGCAGTGAGGTGAAGGCCTACCTCCCGCCACATGACACTGAGAGAGTAATTCATGCTTTTATTACCTCTCGTTAAGACTATTGTAATTCTTCCTGTGTTGGCAGCAGTGCACCTGCAGAAACGTTTCAGTGGCAGCTCCTAATCTTTGGACCAATGTACCTTTTCACACAAGTCTCTCTTTCATTTTGAATAACTGTTAAAAACCTGCTTATTCTCTCTTGCTTTCAGTTCCAGTAGAGCAGGGCGTTTATTATGCAAACACTGTCTTATTTACTTTGTTTGATTTGATGATTTTTAGTGTATATTTATTGTTGATTTACTGACAGTTATGTGCAGTGTATATTCTGTATAACCTGTACAGCGCTTTGGTCAACTGAGATTCTTTTAAAGGTGCTACAGAAACAAACTTTGACTTGACAAAGCTGAGTGGGAATCAAAGGCAGGGATGAAAGGAATAAAAGCAGAGTTCACCGGGAGGAGGAAGGGGTGGTTGTGGTGGTGGTGAATTCATTTCTGAATGCGCTGCAGACTATAATCTGCACCACTGCCTCTGACAGTTAGGGTATTGCCTCATGTAGAAGACCTTTCGGCACACAGCCAGGTTTCTCCTTTGGCATGAATGTAATGATCTTATGTCTGTTTCTGTTTTGTCTTTTACTGTGAGCTGGGAATAGGTTAACGGCTGTGGGCAACTTGGCTACGGGCACTAGTATACATGACATAGAAAGCAAAAACAGACTTTATGGTGTAATGTCAAGAAAATTTGTTACAGAACAAATTCAAATGAGATAATAATATGCGAGGGCAAGATGCTGTACAAGCTGCATGATGCGGCATGGTGTTACAGGCTGATGGCTGGTTGAACAGCAGTGTTTTGTAACCTTTGTGACACACACACACACACACATGTGAGCAGTAATACTGCTGAAACACATTTGAGATGTTAAAGTACATTTGGTGAAAAAGTTCACCAGGATGCAGAAAATGAAATGCCAATCCCTCCAACTTTCCTTAGGAGGACCCCGGCTCTCCTACTTAAAGAAAAATAAGTGTAGTGATGCTAATTCCTGCAGCGACTGCTGTCCTTCAGCCTGCAGAAACCGTCCTGCAGCTGCTGCACAGGGGCTGAAACATTTAGTGTCAGAAATGGTGGTTTGGTCTGGTGTTTATCATGCATATTGCTGTCAGGGAATGTTTACAAGCATCTCAGAGAGAGGAGATGCCAGAGTCTCAAACCAGCAACCTGAAGGTCACTAGTGAGTTGCTCTAACCTGGGATTTTGTCCTCATTCAAGTAGCCCACCAGTTACTCCAGCTGCCCACCCAAAGAGCAGGCTAGAATGGGCCCTGAGCCTCACCAGCATTATTTTACTTCCTTGTGGGATACACAAGGATACACAGACATGTTTTCTTTTAAAAAAAATCATGAAACAAATGGGTCGTTCAGTGGTTAGTACTTTTGCCTCACAGGAAGAAGGTCCTGGGCTCGAGTCCGCCTCGGCCGGCACCTTTCTGTGTGGAGTTTGCATGTTCTCCCCATGTTTGTGTGGGTCTCCTGTGAGCATTCTGGTTTTCTTCCATGATCCAAGCACATGCAGTTAGTGGGGTTAGGTTAAATGGTGATTCTAAATTGCCCATAGGTGTGAGTGTGAATGGTTGTGTGTCTCTGTGTGTTAGCCCTGTGACAGGCTGGTGACTCGACCAGGGTGTAACCTGCCTCTCGATTTATGACAGCTGGGATGGGCTCCAGCCCCCCTGCAACCCATAAAAGGATATGCAGATGGAAATGGATGGATAAAACAAACCCCAATAACATTAATATTTTTGGCAGTGTCCATTGGTCAGTAACAGCTGTTGTTGCTAGGCAACAGGAGCACCTGACAATACTGTTCTCTGGAATTGTACAAAGTTCAAAAGAAAAAAAAATTGTTAATCAAAAAAGTTCATTTTATTTCTCATTAATGTCCTGACAGAAAAAAACAAATGTATTAAAAAAGAAAAAGTGAAATATCACATGGTCCTAAGTATTCAGACCCTTTGCTGTGACACTCATATTTAACTCCCATGCTGTCCATTTCTTCTGATCCTCCTTGAGATGGTTCTACTCCTTCATTGGAGTCCAGCTGTGTTTAATTAAACTGATTGGACTTGATTAGGAAAGGCACACACCTGTCTGTATGAGACCTCACAGCTCACAGTGCTGTCAGAGCAAATGAGAATCATGAGGTGGAAGGAACTGCCCAAGGAGCTCAGAGACAGAATTGTGGCGAGGCACAGATCTGGCCAAGGTTACAAAAGAATTTCTGCAGCACTCAAGGTTCCTAAGAGCACAGTGGCCTCCATAATCCTTAAATGGAAGAAGTTTGGGACCACCAGAACTCTTCCTAGACCTGGCCATCCAGCCAAACTGAGCAATGGTGAGAGAAGAGCCTTGGTGAGAGAGGTAAAGAAGAACCCAAAGATCACTGTGGCTGAGCTCCAGAGATGCAGTAGGGAGATGGGAGAAAGTCCCACAAAGTCAACTATCACTGCAGCCCTCCACCAGTCGGGGCTTTATGGCAGAGCGGCCCGACGGAAGCCTCTCCTCAGTGCAAGACGTATGAAAGCCTGCATAGAGTTTGCCAAAAAACACATGAAGGGCTCCCAGACTATGAGAGATAAGATTCTCTGGTCTGATGAGATGAAGATTGAACTTTTTGGCGTTAATTCTAAGCGGTATGTGTGGAGAAAACCAGGCACTGCTCATCACCTGCCCAATACAATCCCAACAGTGAAACATGGTGGTGGCAGCATCATGCTATGGGGGTGTTTTTCAGCTGCAGGGACAGGACGACTGGTTGCAGCTGAAGGAAAGATGAATGCAGCCAAGTACAGAGATATCCTGGAAGAAAACCTCCTCCAGAGTGCTCAGGACCTCAGACTGGGCCGAAGGTTCACCTTCCAACAAGACAATGACCCTCAGCACACAGCTAAAATAACAAAGGAGTGGCTTCAGAACAACTCTGTGACCATTCTTGACTGGCCCAGCCAGAGCCCTGACCTAAACCCACCTGAGCATCTCTGGAGAGACCTGAAAATGGCTGTCCACCAACGTTCACCATCCAACCTGACGGAGCTGGAGAGGATCTGCAAGGAAGAATGGCAGAGGATCCCCAAATCCAGGTGTGGAAAACTTGTTGAATCATTCCCAGAAGACTCATGGCTGTACTAGCTCAAAAGGGTGTTTCTACTCAATACTGAGCAAAGGGTCTGAATACTTATGACCATGAGATATTTCAGTTTTTCTTTTTTAATAAATTTGCAAAAATTTCTACATTTCTGGTTTTTTTTCTGTCAAGATGGGGTGCTGAGAGTACATTAATGAGAAATAAAATTAACTTTTTGATTTTAGCAAATGGCTGCAATGAAAAATGAAAATTTAAAGGGGTCTGAATACTTTCCGTACCCACTGTATTTTTTCTTTAAAAAAATCAGTCTGTCTGCCAGAATCTGAGGGGAAAATGTTGCCTACACTTATTCTAGTTATCTCTGCATCCATGTGGAGAAGAGTCCAAGTACTTATTTTGAAGCATTATCTAAAATAACTTTTAACTTCTATGGTCACTAGCACATAGCCAAGTACAGAGTCTCCAAATCTGATATTTAAAAAGAAAACTTTTGCCCAAATTATTTATTGCCATCAATGCATGCATGCATGGGTTTAAAATTTCAGCTGATAAGACTAAAATGTTTTTTACAAGGAAAATAGTTGGTGACAGAATCAAGCTCAAATTATATGGACGAAAGTTGAAGAAAAGTTTTAAAAAGTTAAGTTTTTTGGTTTGTGGTTTGATAAAAGAGTGACACAGGCTGTACATCCTCAAAAAATGGTAGACAAGTGCAAGAAAGTGTTAAAATTATGAGGTGTTTAGTTGGAAGTGACAGACAGGAATTCTCCAAAGCCACATACACTGAGTTAATCAGGTCAGTGTCAGATTACAGGTGTGCAGTATATAATTCAGCAGGAAGTACAAGTCTCCATAGACTAAACAGTATCCAGTATCATACTTTAAGGTGCAGCACAGGTGCATTTAAAACAGCTCCAACAGCAGCATTACAGGTATAAATGGGAGAAATGCCACGAGAACTAAGAGAAGAGCAGCTAACACTGAACTACTGGGCAGATCTACAGGGACGTTCTTACCTTGCTGGGAAAAAGAGAGAGAAGAAATAAAGAGTTTTGGGTGGACGGTGTGTTAGAAAGCAACTGAACTTAATCTGGATCAGGTCAACATCAGTCAGACATCATCTGCACCATGGACTCTTCCTAATGCTGCAGTTGATTTCACTTTATTGGAAAAGAAGAACAAGGCTTTTATTTTAAATTCACATACAGTATAGGAATACGTTGGTCAGTATTATAATTATGTTCAAAACTATACAGACGCATCAAAGAATGCATGTAACAGTGTAACAACAGTTCAGACCCAGACGAAGTCCAGGGTCCAAACAGAAAGGCAATTTCCACAGTTCCTCTTCCTCAGAGACTCCCGCTCCACAGCTAAAGACTCATCTCTCTAAACACCAGGGAATCTGTGCAGAAGGAACCACAAGGTAAGTAACTCACGGCGGGTAAGCAGAGCAATGGAGCCAGCATCGCTAACGGAAGTCAGTTCAACGATCAAGCAAAGACTAGATGCATTCCACCACCTTAAATAGTAGCAGGAGAAGACAAGATTGCAAACAGGTGAGCTCCTTACCTCCAGGTGTGTGGAACTGAACCGTATGACTCCAGGATGAGTCCCATCCCTGAAACACAAGCTCAAGGTTTTTCTTCCATTCATCAATTTCCTTCTGCTTATCCTGTCGAGGGTCGCGGGGGGCTGGACCTTATCTCAGCTGTCATAGAGTGAGAGGCAGAATCCACCCTGTACAGGTCGCCAGCCTGTCACAGGGCCAACACAGAGAGACAGGCATCCTTTCACATCCACACCAATGGGCAATTTAGAATCAGCAGTTAAACTAACCCCACTAACTGCATGTCTTTGGACTGTGGGAAGAAACCCCCAGAGACACAGGGAGAACCCACAGAGACACAGGGAGAACATGCAAACTCCACAAAGAAAGACCACAAAGAAAGGTGTTAATCATGCTTAATGATAATGATGCAACATGTGACCTTCTCAAGGTCCCTGTAGACAAAGATATAAGAAACCTGATCTTTGAAATGCTCCTTTACCAGAAAAAGTATGAAGTGCTACGGACTTAATTGCAGCTCAGAGTCCTGCAGTTGCGGATGGTGGATGATGGTGATAATTGGTGATGGGCAGGGGTTGCCTACCTGTATAAGGCAGAAATTAGAAGCACTTGACAATGCGGAATATATTTTTTCATTTGTTAAGGATCTGAAATGTTTGCTCACACTGTACACTTAACACAACCGATGACCACCTCCACACATCCTGGCTCTATCCACTAATACAAAACTTCTGGAAAAAAATAATTACCAAACTTTCTCAAACCTCAATCCCCTTGACAACCACTGTGTTTTAGAGGTGAATGCGCTCTCATGTGGCATAAACGAAATCTCCGGTCATAAGCAGTGTTTGCGAGCTGTGCTGTGTTGTTGAAATTGAGCAGAATAACATGAAACACAGTTAGTCCATCTCTCTTTGTTTTTAATTGGGACATTTTGTAACGAGCAGACAGACGTTAAACGTAGAGGTGAACATTTTAAAGGCTGGCTTTTTAAAGCCTCGAGCTCTGAGGGAGAGAAACTAGACTTGAGGCTCCAGCATAGCACGAACAGTTCAGAAACAATTTGAAATGAGAAAAAAACTATTTATTAACTGATTAAGCCGTGTTTTAGACTGCTTATTGCTAGCACCTGTGTGTGATGGGCTAATAAATGTGTTATGTACCTTCCAATAGTTCACACTACAAAAACAGCAGTGTTACATCCATGATACCAAGATACGACAATATGAATAGTGTGGGGCTACACACACACACACACACACACACACACACACACACATGCCAGCAGCAGTGCCAGAGCCTCCCTTTTTTCTCTCAGCTGTCAGCCCACATTTCATCCTACTTTCCTATAATGGCAGCAGAGAAAGAACCAGGATAAGAAGAAGGAAGGAAACCGCTGCTGCATCACATTGTGTCCTTTAAATTTTAATTTCAACTTTTCCCCTAAGTGACATTTGCCACCATTAGTTCCACCAACACTTGTACAAGTCATTATAAACTGCAGAGACTGTTCACCTTCAAAGTAAAAGTTGTGCCTTTTGCTGGTTTCAGCAGTAAAGGCTGAAAACTAATGTGGACATGATGTGTCCAATCTATATTTAGAACAGCAACATGTGCAATTATAAGGAATAAAAGCTGATCATTGTGCTGCATGTCTTGTTTTTGTGGTGACGTCAGCTCGTGTTGGGAGCAGAGGTGTGAAGCTTGTATATTTAAGAGAACAAGAAACCAAGTGGTTACACAGCACATTAGATGTCTGCTCGACTCCTCCAGCCTCTGTCTGTCATGCACATAAACACCTTTGTGAGTGTGTCAGTAGTTTCCAAAATGTGTATCAAGTTGCGTCTGGATGTGTCCTCTCATTGTCTACACAAAGGCTCTCTTTTCTTTTTTTTTTCATCCATCAAATCAGATGTGTGTTTGTATTGATGCGCGGGTGTGTGAGATTGTGACCTACACTATGTCAGCCTCACCTCCTTGCCGCTCACTTATCCAAATGTCAGGCAAAAACAGGTGTCCTCCAGAGCCTGCTTCAGGACCGTGTATGTGTCCTGTATCAGTGTCGATGTGAATGTGAAATCTGCGCTGTTCCCGTCAGGCTCGCTATCTACAGCTGTCTCATAGCAGTATCAGGCTGTAGATGGTGTGTTGCCTGCCTTTTTCTGAGTGTCGCACTATAGAGAGCATCCACGCACTGACAGGTACAGCAGCTTGTCTTCCTTTAAATGTGTATCAGCATTAAAAATCTAAGTGTTTAACAAGGACACGCAATTATGCAGAAGGTTGATGTAATGACAGGTTTACTGTGGCACCGCTTCAGTGACAGCCAAAGCATATCAGTGAAGGGCCACCACGTTCTTTATTCGAGAGATTGAACTCCGAGGTTGGAGTGCTCGTCTCAGTATTTAAGAAGACTTTTAAATGCTAGAGGAAACTGGCAATCATGACGTACATTGTTTGGGATGCAGGTGTCACAGTGGTGCAGCAGTGTGAATGTGATTGTCTCATTTCTCTGTGTCTTGTTATCGAATACTCTAGCAACCTGTTCAGGGTAAAGACTTCCTTGTAACACCTGGAAGCAGTCTGGTCATTCTCCCCTGACCTCTGACATCAACAAGCCAAGCTCACTGGTTATTTCTCTTTCATTCTCTGAAAGCCCTGCAGATGGTTGTGAGGGGAAAATCTGCAGTTTCGGTTATATTCAGACCAGCTCGTCTGGTGCAAACGACCATGCCACATTCAAAGTCACTTAAAAAACTTCATATTGGCCATCACCTCAACATTTTATCTTTTAGGGAATGTGGTTGTAAATTTAATTGGATCCACAGTGTAGGCGTTACCATTTTGCCATTTAAAGTGCACTGATATAGAGGGAGGATTAGAAACACCTGTTTTGGACAGCCCATAGATAGACAGCAAGCACCCCATAGTGTCATCACATAGCAGCACATACAGAAATGAACAGAGGTCCCAGAGGCACGTAGGAGGAGAAACTCACGTCAAGATGTCCGGTGGAATGTGTGACGGCTGCTGCTGGTTGTCATGAAAGTTTATAAGGTTTATTTTAACTCCCACACACAGCACTGCTGTTCAGTCGCACCGAGGCTCCAGTGCTGTATCGTCAAAGAGGCAGCCTGTCTCTCTAATCTGTGTTACACCACATCTATAAAAGCAAGTGTTTCCCCTGTTTTATGTAGTTTACCAGTTTGGCATAAACAGTCAAATCAACACTGAGTCATTTCTCGATGAAGAAGTAGACTACCTTTGCTTTATCAGGAATTCAGTTCTGATTAGTTGCTTAAATCAGGCATTTTCTTCTTTTTTTGGAGCTGAGCATTATTCTTTGTATGTGGCCAATATCACATATCTTTATTTACTGGGGACAATGCTAAACTGACCAAATGCACAAAGAACAATAGCAAAGATGCCACACAAATAACTGATTTACAGATTGTTTATAAATGATTACTTGGAGTTAATTCCATTTACTCATACCCACACATGAAACTACTGCACTTTCTGGAGCTTCACTCCATCCTGGCGTCTTTCTCTTGGGAACTGATAAGAGCCTCTGATGTTGTCTAAATAATCAGGTCAAAAGGAAGGTTACTGATTAGATGCTTTGCTTGGCAGCTTAAGTTTGTGAGTGGGTGCACTGTTGGACAGTCATGTAACCGCTACTTCCTGCTCACTTTAATTAATTTCCTGTTTCCTACTGGACCCTTCAGTCCTGGCTGCTGCTGTTGGCCTGGAGCCTGATCACAGCCACGGCTGCGCCCATGGCAGCTGTTACCCAGCAACCGGGGATTTACTGGTTGGACGAGAGAAGAACCTGAAAGCCTCGTCCACGTGTGGAATGAGAAGGAAAGAGCCTTACTGCATTGTCAGTCATTTGCAGGTAAGTGTGTTTGTTGTACTCTGCGTTAATATTGAGTAAAAATCAGTTAAATGTCTTTCTTGACTACATCCTGTCTGTGACTCTTACCTTTTCTTGTCGTGCTGCAGGATGAGAAGAAGTGTTTCGACTGCGACTCCAGACGGCCGTATGATCCGACCTACAACACCTTCAGTCACAGGATAGAGAACGTTATCACTACCTTTAAGCCTCACCGCAAGAAGTCGTGGTGGCAGTCAGAGAATGGTGAGGAGACTTTATGGTCATCTGTATTCTGCATTTGACTTAATTAAAGTTAAGTTAATTAACAAACCCAAACCACGACAGGGCTTCCAGGGTGTTTTACAGATGGCTGCAGACACTCACTGTTGTACCTCTCTCCTGACCTCTTCCATGCATACTGACGATGATTTGAACCAAAATTTTTAAATTTGGATTCATTGCTCCATAAGACTGCTTTTCAGTCCGGTTCTTCAGTAATTCGGCATTCATCAGGCTTTTCGTCCCTTCTTTAAGAATGGCTTCCTGACAGTCACCCTGTCAGGTGTCTTTTTTTATGCTTAAATGATTCATACGTCAGTGCAAAGTGGTGTACTAAACAAACAAACAAAAAAAAAAACATTCTTCTGAAAATGGTTAGGTATAAGGACTGGACTGAAAATGAGTGAAAAAGCAGCCAATGTACAGAGACAATATTTGGAAGCCCTTCAGAAAGGCTGGAAGACGTACCTGTCTGGCTCCTTGGAAGCAAAATATAAAGAAATGAGGGGTGGCTTAAGACTTTTGCACAGTGTTTTATACCACAAACATTGCTCTCCAGCTAAATTTACTCATAGTTGTGTTTTTTATTTCATCATCACTCTCATCCAGTAATGGGAGTTTCTCAATATAATAAATTCACAAGCCATATAAGCATTGTTTGTTCCTGTCATGATATTTGAAAGATATATATAGGGTTCATAGAAACTATATCTTATCTTTTTACTCTTTTTTTTTCTCTTTTTTCTCTTTTTTAGATGGTTTGGCGTGAACATTTGTAGAGATTTTTACACTGTACACTTTCCTATCAACCTCAGATGTACTTTGTGATTAGTGTGTTTTTAGAACATTAGCATGCAAAGCACACTAAACTAAATCCTGCACCAAATCCTGTTAGCATGCCTATGTTAGTAAGATTTGATTTTCACAGATAAATAAATAAATTGATATATCATAAATATAAAACCATATTAAAGATACAGAGAAAGTTGCTTTAAAGTGCTGTTCAGGAAACTGTAAGTGATTCGTTTCCATGTTGCAGAATCTGATTTTCTGACAAAATTAGCATGGCTTGTGCTTATTATAGATACTGGTGTACAGCTTAAAGTAATAGCATTTAAGGGGGGAAAAGAGAGGAAAGATACAGCATATCCTCAAGAAATAATTCAACTGACAAGAGGGAAAAACATCCTCAAAGTTTCATAAAACCACAAGTGGTAAGAAAATGGTACTGGAGAACTTTAAACACAGCATTAAATTTTTACAGTGCACACACACACACACTGTGGCCCGCATCCTCTGACCAGCTACAGATGGGCTTAATAACAGAGTAGGCTCTGCTGTGGCATCTTAGCAGCGAGAGGGAGAAGATGGAAAGCTCTGATGTAAAGATAAAAGTGAAAGTAAGTGGATGATCAGGACCGGGAGGTGAACAGCAATAAAAACATGGAGGGGAACAAACTTAACTGATTTATTCTCACGTGAACTGAATCTTCAGCACAGTGAGCAAAGATCTGTGCACGGCTGGCCAGTTGGACACAAGGCTCATTTTAGCTGTTTGTGAGTCATTCCACAGTAATGGACTGGTGTTGATGACAGCACTGTGCAGCGCTCAACCCAGAATAGAACAGGGAGAAACAGTAGAAGAAAAAGAGGGGCAGGAAGTACAGTGACTATTTTTACTCCTGGTAGCTGCTGCTTTTCCATGGCATCTTTGTGGCATTTGTTTGGTGAATGTGGCAGCGTTCACAGTGGGCCTGTTTGACAAGGACACAGTGGTTTGATTGTGTTCACATATTAATTAGAAAGCCTGTTTTTTTGGGATTGCACGCAGACATTACAAGGGCATGAAAGTGAGTGACTGCAGTGTTAGCAGTAAAGTGTGTAAAGTGAGCACAAATGCAGACAAATCCAGGGCAGACTGAGCAGCACCTGTTATGATTTCAGTTGCTCATTTTTAGTGCTGCAGAAAAAAAAAATCCTGAGTCCTGATGAAAACAGAGGGAGGCAGATATTAGGGCAGGACAGCAATGAGTGTGGGGGGAAAAAACGAGGGAATTAAAAACACAGAAAGCCACACAAGGTATTAACCTTCAAAATAAAACAGGAAATAAACTGACACAGGGACAAAGAAGAAGCTCACACAAACAGTTTGATGCACATGGCGGGGAAACACGGAGAAGAAGGAAACCATTCAGAAACACAAGGACCAGGCGAAAACCAGACCAGCAACAACAGAATTATGAGTGTCAGCTACCCAGTGGATCTGCTGTGTTCTGTGCTGACCTATTGTCTATGAATCAAAAATGAATGGATAGACACACAAGATTATGACATGACGATGTAAGAAAAATAAACAACCAATAAAGTGCAAGCATCAGGAGGCCTCAAAGGACCTGCGCAGGCTTTTGGTCGACATGTACAGGGTTCAATGAAAGGGGGGCAGGAGCAGAGGGAATGTGAGGACTGGGCTCTCACAGGAATGGGCCACGCAGAGAGCAGCTGGAGGGAGCTGCAGGAGTTTCAGAGCACCTTTACAGAAATTTTAGACCACCACTTCCACTTCCACAGCAGCATCTACACGCAGATGATCCAGCAACATGGGCAGAGTCTACTCCACACAAATATTTAATTAGTAGACGTGTGTATGAAAGTGCTGTGCTGTGGTTTGTTTTCAAATTCCCCACTTTAAAGGTTATTGCTTTGTTAACTTGTGGTGTGGGCCTTATGCACTAGTATGCAGGAATGAGAAGATCCTCTTGGCTTTGTTACTGCACAAGTAACACAAAACACAGAGAACAAGAGTGAAAGTAGTCCACAGAATAGAGTGGCCCTTCAGAATATTTGCTGTTCTACAACTCAGGAAGTGTGTGGGCCTTTCCCCGACAAGCACTACACATTTCTCCTGCCAAGAGTGAAAGTTTTTTCCTGTCAAGGATCCATTCCTAAAGCCAAATGTGTGGTTGCTACTTCACTTAATGCCACTAACCTCTATTCTGTGGCACCCATCTGTGAGAAACTGATTATTTGGATGTAAGCAGTTTATAAATTCTTCATATAAACTAGCTGACAGGCATCAGCAATTAAAGAAAGTCTGAGCTTTAATAACATCTCTTTCATTTCTCATCTCCCTTCCCCAGGAAAGTCGGATGTCTTTATCCAGCTGGATCTGGAAGCAGAGTTTCATTTTACTCACCTTATTATGACGTTCAAGGTTAGAAACAAATAGAAACAAACCAAAGATTATCATCTTGACCTTTACTACTGACCTATATATATATATATATATATATATATATATATATATATATATATATATATAGTGTGTGTGTGTGTGTGTATGTATGTATGTGTGTGTATATATATATATATATATATATATATACACACACACATACATACATACACACACACACACACACACATATATATATATATATATATATATATATATATATATATATATATATATGTGTGTGTGTGTGTATGTATGTATGTGTGTGTATATATATATATATATATATATGCTCATGCATTGAATAAATTCTGACATTCTTCTTTTACAGACTTTCCGTCCAGCAGCCATGCTGATTGAACGTTCGGCAGATTTTGGTCGTACCTGGCAGATCTACCGCTACTTTGCCTATGACTGTGCTACCATCTTCCCTGGAGTCTCAGAGGGTCCTTTGCGCAACATAAACGATGTCATCTGTGAGTCACGCCATTCCGACATTGAGCCGTCGACAGAGGGAGAGGTGAGTGGCTGCTTACTGCATGAATCCAAATTGAGATGAATACTAAACCTTGTACTTTGGTGAATCAAAAATGTAGCTTGTTTAATCTAAAAACAAAACAAAAACCTGACCTTGATTGCAAATCTTGTTTTTTCTTCTTTGTTCGGGTGTTTTTGTGGAATAATTTTCTAGTCACTCATACAACACACTTACAGCCTAATAGTGTAGTGGTTGTCCAACAGGTGAAGGATCCCCAGTTTGATCTGGGAAAGAGGCACTCATCCCTTTGGGGTTGTGTCAGGAAGGGTGCCCAGTGTGAAAACTGCCCACTCAAGCATGTGAAGTGATTTTTTTTGATAGGGGCATATCCAGAATAAAGACACTCTGCTGGGCTAATCCTGTTAAGCCTGAAATTAAGTAGCAAGTCAGTTTCCAGTTTGTTCCCAACCTAACAACACTTTTAAGAGTTTTTTTTGAGATTCCATGCTTTTGAATTTCACCTGCTTGTGGTATAAAGCACCATCAACATCTTCTATGAACTGAATTTAACATGCATATCACAAAGACTTGTGCCACCACATTTTATTACACATATGTAATGCATGTGCATAATGTTTATTTCCATGCCTAGGTCATCTACAGAGTGTTGGATCCAGCCATCAGGATTCAGGATCCCTACAGCCCGACTATACAGAGTATGTCCCACACAATATTGTTAACAACAGCCTGAAAGCATACAGCAGTCACCGAAAAGGTTAAACAAATAAAACACCTTATTGTTCATATTGTGTGAATGTTTTGTTTTGTGGTTAAATATTAAAACATAGCAGGGATCATTTACACCTTTACAAGCGAAAGGTCATTGGTTGATTCCAATGTGTATCAGTCTTTCCTTTGACTTCAATGAATATCTCCAGTTTCACACAGCAAGCAGGAAAAGTGAGTATGACAGGGACATTTACAGCTACACACCAGAATCAGGATCTGACGGGAAGCTATGCTCCGTGTTCCCTTTGTGTGTTCTGCATAACTGACAGGTCAACTGTGACACACAGATGTCAGGAGCTGTTTCCTGAACCAGGCTTGTGTTTCAACCAAAGAAACTTCCAAGATCTCAGCTTCTGTCATTCTCTGAGATTTCCAGCCTTGTATCAGGACATGTCCACTCAGCTTCTGCTGCCTCTCTGGTCTGAATGGCCACATTGTTCCAGAGAGGAACACGTGTAAAACCTATTCTTACTCTGCACTGCTGTTCAGTTAAAAAGCAACAAACCACACCAGTGTTCTACATCATCCCACCCGCATCAGATCTGCTCATTTCATCCCATCAGTGATTATTTGCCCAGCTCACTAATTCTGGTCTTGATGAAAAACATGATATATAGATATATATATTTCTCTCTGTCCTTTTGTCATCATAAATCAAACTCCAGCAGACACAATTAGCGCTTGTTATTCAGCTGTGACACGTCTCTCTGGGGTGTGAAACATGGCCCTGCTGTGTAGAAGACACGGTGAGATGTGAAAAGCAGCTGTTTCTCTCCCACGCAGCCTCCTTGTCCTAGCCCTCATGTTTAGACTGGCAGGACATGAGAGCTTTTCCCAGAAACCCTAGCTTGATTTCTAATGCATCAGCAGAGGCTGTCCTGTTCAGTTGTTAAATATCTCAGTGGAACTGGCCCACGTGTAGACCACTAACCCCCTTGCAGCTGAACTATTCATATTTAATGTCTGCTGCTGGCAAGACAATTAATCAGCATCCAGTTTAATTCTCCTTTGGCTGCTCTTAAATACTTTCTTTGTCTCTTGAGAGAGAATGTTTTGCCCTGAATCTTGCAGCATGCATTATTGATAGACTTTAACACTAATAAGAGGGAGGGATTCTAAGTATCACGTTACTTTGGACCTCTGACCTCTTCTTCAAGGTCAAATAAGGTAAAACCTTCATGAACAGTCTTTGATCTTTGAAACTCAGCTTAAAATTCTTCTGCCTTTGTTTGTATTGGCAACATTTAGGAAATGATACTGGAATATGAGATTTCTAAATATCACATTATAGTCTACACACACATGCGACATTTGAGCTCTGACCTCACTTTTACATTTCACGTCTGCCTTTCTTTCAAGTTGTACCCCGAAATGTGTTCTTTCTTTAAAGAAGCTATTGTTAAGAGAAAGAGAATTAAAAATATAAATACTCAAAATGGGGTTCGACACAGCAAGTAACAAAAGCTGCACTACAAACTTCTTAAAGTATGTTTAAAAAGCACAAAGATGAACAAAATAGAACAACGAGAGAATGAATATATACAAAATATCCTGCTAAACACACACACACACACACACACACACACACACACACAATTTGAGCCATGGTAGCTCGTCTGTTGGATCGGACCACACAGGCCAGTCTTCGCCCCCCACGTGCATCAGTGAGCCTTGGCCACCCATGGCCCTGTCGCTGGCTCACCACTATTTCTTCCTTGTGCCACCTTTGATAGATACTGACCACTGCAGATGGAGAACACCCCACAAGAGCTGCAGTTTTGGAGATGCTCTGATCAAGTTGCCTAGCAATCTTAATCTAGTCCTTGTCAAACTCGCTCAGATCCTTATGCTTGCCCATTTTTCCTGCTTCTAACACTTCAATTTTGTATGATTGGTGTATATGTATATACATACATACATACATACGCTATGATCATTATAGTGAGAAGAAGATACTGAAGCTTTGGTTGGTTTTTTTTAACTTACACGGTCTTTCATCCATATAAAAGAGGCTTTGATGTTCTCCAGAAGAACAAACATCAGGATGAGATAAAAGTTCCATAACCAGTTTTTCGAATTTAGTCAAGCATAAAATGAATTTTTGTTTATCAAATAGCCCAAAATATGAGGAAAACATGCTTCTGTTAAGTAGATGGACTCCTTGTTTGAACCTGCTGTGTTGATTGTGGAGTACAGTTTCACTGAATTAAAGGTTCCCAGTGTTTTTCCTGTAATGTTTGGAATCTTGTAAAGCAGCCAGTAGAATTTGTACTGTAACAAGACCGAGATCAGTTAAAAAATCTGACAGAGATGCAGCCATCACTCATTGGTTTTGGATTCCACATTTTCAAGCCTCAGCATTTTTCGGAGCCCAAAGGTGCCATAGCAATGGAATGCAATTAGCTAATGCTAGCAAGTTCAGCTACCCGGCTGCAGTCATAAACTGTACTGGTTAAACACACAGACGCATATATCTGCTAGGAAGTGCCAAGAACAGACTAATAGAAGGTTTCACCCATAAAAACTGAAGCATGTAAATCTTTGCCTCTACCACACTGACATATCATTTGTCAGATCATTTCAATAAAAATGCTTCAAACGGCATCAAGAGCACAATGGTGGCTTCATTTTTCAGCGCCTGTGGTTGCTGCTCGGTCACAGTGAAGGGAAAGGTGTGTGTCCTGATGTTCTAACATGCAGTTTGCTACATGAACATGAATTTGTGCGTGCTGACTGTTACTGACAAACAGCTGGACTGTGACTGCAGAGAATGTAGACAGGGTGGAAAGACAGACAGATCTCTCTGGAAAGAAGCGGTCTCCCTCACTAGTCCTTACCAAATTAGTTTGAAAAGATCGAGGTACAGGATGAGGGAAGAACTCTCTCAACACAACATTTCATTACTGTGCTTCATTTTTGGTCAGTTTAAAGAGGAAATTGAGGTGGATACACAGAGGGCACCTACAGGGCATACACCACAGATCTGACTATTTATAGGAAACAATTAAACACATGGGATAGATGTAGTTCTCAAAGGTATCTGAAAAAATGATCCCCTTGATAAATGTATATATGACTATGAAGTATTTTTACTTCAGTCTGATGTACTATGCAATAAGGTGGTGGCAGCAACCATGATGGTTTAACTATTCCTTCCACCATCCCACATCATTAACTTTAGTTAATGCGTAATGCTTTGCCGCACATTCAGCTCTGTCATGCTCCACCGGCTGACTTCCTCATGCTGCAGCAGTAGTCCTCTGCACAGTTGTGTTTAAAGGGGATTAACAGCTTTTTTTCTGTCCTTCATAAACCTTTTTAATTACTTGAGCTCCCCAACTTGTGTCATACATTAATCAAATGACTTCCAGCTTACAGCAAACTTAAAAATGTCTGCACCTTGATCCTCCTCTGCTTATTCCTTCCATGTCTTCTTTCCATCAGACCAGCTGAAGATCACCAACTTGAGAGTGAATTTCACTAAACTTCACACGCTGGGAGACAACCTGCTGGACCCCAGAGCTGAAATCAAAGAGAAGTACTACTATGCCATGTATGAGCTTGTTGTTCGTGGAAACTGCTTCTGTTATGGCCACGCCTCAGAGTGTGCCCCCATTGCTGGCATCAGGGATGATATAGAAGGAATGGTGAGTGATGAAGTCTCAAGGACACAAAAATAAAATCAAGAACGGGGCAGTGAAATCAGAAAAACCTGTGCTTTTCATGAGACAGGAGAGCGACAAATGGATCCCAAGGGTTGTTTAACTTTCAAAAAATATATTTATTTGCATTTTGTTTGGTTATTGACCAAGAGAAGCCGTTTTGTACAGGATGTCGCTGCAGTCTTATAGCGATCACATTCCCCAATTGCTATACATGGTGTAAAAGCTGAGTACTGTCATTTTTAGCATATGTCATAAATACATTTAGAAATGATAATAATGTAGAAACAATCATAAGTGTATGCCCAAAAAGAAAGTTCATTAGATGGTTAGATAAATAGAAACTTAATGTTTATAGCCCACAAAGGGGATTCATTTATTTGTCCAGCTAAAGTGGAGAAATGAAACACTTTCATGATAAATATAACAACTCCCCTTCCAGTCACCAGCCATGTCATGAAAAATGTGCCTGATAAAGCTCTAGGACTGAAACATTGCAAATAAACATATTGTTGCTAGACCGTGTGCAGGAGTGTGTTTGCACAGAGTAAAGAGCAGTGCCTTTAATTAGCACATTCCAGCCTCTTATTTTTCATCATTCCAGTGTTCCTCTTTAAGCCCCCCTTCCCTTCCTTCTTATCTCACGCCAAGGTTCACGGCAGGTGTGTCTGTAACCATAACACCAAGGGTTTGAACTGTGAGCAGTGCGACGACTTCTACAACGACCAGCCGTGGAGGCCTGCCGAAGGACGCAACACCAATGCCTGCAAGAGTGAGTACAGAGGAGGAAGCAAAGCCACTGAGTATGGAGGAATATCATTAATTGTATCTAGGTCTATGAAGACTGAGAATAAAGTGGCTGGCACACTGGTATATCTGTTTAATACTTAGATAAAATTGAAAAAGAATGACAAATTAAAATGAAATAAACCTCTTCTTTTAGAGTGTAACTGTAACAGCCACTCGACAACCTGTCACTTTGACATGGCGGTGTATTTGGCCACGGGAAATGTCAGCGGAGGAGTGTGTGACGATTGTCAGCACAACACCATGGGACGCCACTGTGAGATATGCAAACCCTTCTACTACAAAGACCCCGCGAAGGACATGAGGGACCCAAGAGTTTGCATACGTGAGTCTGAAAAAAGGAATGCTTTGAAAGATGCACATTCACTTGTCTTTCGCAGGATTTCTGGTCCTCTTTGGGTATCTGCTTGCCAGAGATTGTGGAAATTCAGTCACACACTTGTGTGCACTCCTCCAAGAGCCACTGTGTGTAGGTATGACTAGGAAAGAGTATGCAAGCTGAATTTACCATGAAGAGCAAGACACGAGAGCAAAAGCATGCATTTTGGTTCTGTGTAGTTTATTTTTCACTACAAAGAGGTTCTTTGTATGTCATGACTTTCTTCTGTGGCAGGGACTAATCTAAAGGACCAGCAACACCACAAACTCCAACCAGTCTAGCTCACACTACTGTTTTATCTAAATATTTTTAAAAGTGTCTCCTGGTGACAGTAGACAGATACAACATGTGGACATGGGTCTGCAAAGTTCTGTTTAGCTCATGCATACTGCTAACACAGGACCAAGCCTGGACCTTTACCTGTAACATTAGTTTAGCACAAACAATGGAAATAGGGCCACACAGCTAGCCTGGATTTGAATTTGCAGTCTCATAGGCACCTCTGTGTACCTGTACGGGTCATACCATTGGGATTCACTGGACTCACAACAGACACCACACACACTGGGCCAAGTGTAGATATGCATCATTTAATGCTACGTCTTTGCAAAATGCTGCTCCGTGTTTGTCCTGCAGCTTGTGACTGTGACCCAGACGGTTCGCTGAATGGGGGGCTGTGCGACAGCCACGCAGATCCGTCTCTCGGCATGGTGGGAGGTCAGTGCCGGTGCAAGACTAATGTGGAGGGGCCACGCTGTGACAGGTGTAAGACCGGCTTCTTTGGCCTGAGCGCAGACAACCCTCATGGCTGCCAACGTGAGTATATCCCCTGTTAGAAATCACACAAGTTCTGAGTAGTCTCTCTAAGCTTTTCCCTCAGGCTGTGCATGACCCCTAAAAACCAATGATCAGGTCCTCTAACATCTGGATTTGGTGATAAAAAGAATACTTTAGTAAACTATTAAAGTTTTTGCTGCAGTAATCTATCATTTCTCTGACAATGTTGGCCTCTACTCCATGCCCCCACCCTGCATCCAGCTTGTCAGTGTGACCACAGAGGAACAGTGTCAGGTAGCTCCCAGTGTGATCCAGTCAGCGGAGACTGTTTCTGCAAGCGTCTTGTCACTGGACGCAGCTGTGACCAGTGTCTGGTAAGATGTCACAAAAACACAACATTTTAGGCTTGGCTTAAAAAAAAACAACTTTGTTTTAATTGTACAGGACGTATCATGCGATCACCCATGGCAGATGGGCGGGCGGCGTCCACTGAAGTGTCCGCTCAATAACTCGAGAGCCGTTCGGTCTACACTTACCAAACTTCATGGGTAGATAGCTTATGACCAAAGCAAGGGTGGGATTGTATATGGGGTCACTGGGGTTAAGATCAAGGTCACTGTTACTAAAAATAGAAAAACAGTGTCCACTCAATAACTGGGTGACAACAAACAGGGTTAATACAGTGTGATGGGCACATTTTGCCCCACTAGGCGGTGCTCTTGTTCATTTTCATGAACTTCTTTTTTTGTGTCTTTCCACACAAACACCAGACATCCATGGAAGATGTTTTCTAGGCTAAAGCTGGCCAGCTGTTCATGGCATTTATGTTTAAACTTGGTTGAAAAGTGAAAGCCAAAATTTCATGTTTACCCACTGAGCAAATTTCCAGTGAATAGAGGTCTAATGCAGTAGAGTTCTTGTAGATGACTAAATAAGTATAAAGCCAGTCAGAGTAAAATCCAGATAACTTTGGATCAAAAGTCAAAGTTAACATCTGTAAAGTAAAAGTGGACATCTGGATAGCACCTAGCTGTTGTTTAAAAAGTGTAAGCTTGTGTCTTTGTTGTATTTTATACATTTAAGAGACTTTTTTTTCTTCATTGTGAAATTGTTGTGGTCAGACGGTCCCAAATGTCCACTTCAGGTATACAGACTGATTCTGCTGGAAGAGAGACTTTTCTAAAATAATAAAAACAACTATTTGTGCCATTTATATACAACATGAACATGTCTATTGAGGTTATTTGCACCAGTCCCTGGACAGTTGTGTCATGCTGATGTGCCAGATTGGGGAAGTGGTAAGCAATGTTGTAACATAGTTGTAACATAGCTTTCATCTTTCTGCCTTTATTTGACAGTTACAGCAGTTAGAGGAGGGAAAGCGAGTGCGGGAATTATCATCTCAGCCTTGAGGTCTTTCCTCTCAGCAGCTCAGATCACCTCAGTTTGCCTCTTTTAGACCACATCTGCCCCTTTTCAGGCTTGATACAATTTATTTACAGCAGCATCAAATTAAGCTTTGCGTTATGCTAAATTAGTGTGGCTGTACTGCCTCTCTCTCTCTTTTTTTTTTTTTTTTTACCCATGATCTTCTCACCCTCTCTGCCCAGAAGAACAAGCTGTTAGGCGTGATCAGCTTCCTGTTATAATTCAAGCTCTTGTCAAAAAACCTGCTCAGCCAGGAATAGTGTAGGCAGGAATGTGTGCTCCTGCCTGGTTCATGCTTCTAAATTTAGCCCAGGGATTTGTGGCTTGTCTGGTTGGTGTGGGTTACAGCAGGCCTAAAAAGGTCAGGTCTGGACCCGGTCCGAAAGTAGATCCTGTTTTCTTACAAGGTCAGTGAAGCCTGGTTTTAGGAGCAATAATGTTCAGGGGAAAACTATTTCTAAGCCCCTCTCTGTCACTGCTGTGAAACTTTATTAATATAGTTATATATTATAGTTATATAAGTTATATTACCAGGGTGAGTGCATATTCATCCGTATCCTTTTGTGTCACTGCAGAGGAATGGATGGTAAGGCTAGAACTGAAGTACACCATAAAAGACCTGCTTATGTAACGCTAATGGAGAAATCACAGAGCATCAGTCCAGCAGCCACAACATAAAGATAAAAAGGGAAATCGCTGACTGCAAAAACATGTCCACTATCAAGTCCGCTCTTTCTGAAAGAGAACCTGTATCACAAAGTGAACTTGATTCATCGGGGCAGTAATGATGCCCTAAAGCTTGTTTTATGGGACTGGAGACCTGGATACAGTAGTTTGTGTTGCTCACGCCCTCATACTGCAGCAGAAGTTCTCTTCCAATCACTGAGTAACTGCTCCATCCTCCTCTGTATCAATCTTCCCGCCCTCTGTCTGTCTTATGTGTTTCCAGCCGGAACACTGGGCACTGAGCCACGACCTGAACGGCTGCAGAGGCTGCGACTGTGACATCGGAGGAGCTCTGGACAACCAGTGAGTGCTGCTCTAGCTTGAGTGTAGAGTCACACGTCAAGTCTGTTTCAAGCGATTTCCACTCACTGGGACAAAATTAATAAATAACATAATAAATAATAAACATCCCCACCACCCTCGGCTGTAGTTTGTGTTTAGTATAATGAATAATTTCTAGCATACAGCCATTTTAAACTCAGACTTATCAACTTTCATAATTTAGGAAAACATGAACTGTGGCAGTGAAATAACAAAATGTCTGTATTATTCATAGCTGCTCCATGGAGAGCGGTCAGTGCCGCTGTCGCAGTCACCTGACAGGACGCCAGTGTACACAGGTGGAGTCTGGCTATTTCTTTATGGCTCTGGATCACCTCCTTTATGAGGCTGAGACTTCCAGAATGGGACGGGTGAGGCCGCCTGCATTCATCACACATTTTGTAGTGAGTCTCTTTAGTGTGTAGAAATCTCTGCAAGCATATCTTGTATGTTTATATGTTCCCAGGGCTGTACGACAGAGATCAGGGAGCATCAGCCTGGCCGACCTGCCATGTGGACAGGTCTTGGGTTTGCCCGGGTACCTGAAAGTGGGACACTGGAGTTCCTTATCAGTGACATTCCCTACTCCATGGAATACGATTTGCTCATCCGCTATGAGGCGCAGGTCTGTGTGATAGCTCGTGAATCATATCATGTATCATCAGAAAATGAAAGGAATCAGCAGCTACATACTTACCATACACACTGTTTCTATGCAGATGCCCCAGGACTGGGAGGAGGTGCAGGTAACAGTGATCCGTCCGGGGCCGATACCAACCAGCAGCCCCTGTGGAAACACCATCCCAGATGATGACAGACTTACTGTATCTCTGCCTGCTGCAGCAAGGTCTGTGACTCACACAGTCACACACAAATGCACGTCAGTGCTGATGTACAGTAACTGTGCGCTGACTGTGTTCTCCTCAGGTTTATGGTGCCTCCTCAGCCTGTGTGTCTGGAGAGAGGTGAGACTTACACCCTCCGCTTCGAGTTCAGACGCTACCAGGATCCCAACAGTATCCTCAACGGAGCAGCCAACGCTGTGCTCCTTGTGGACTCTGTGAGACACATTTCTTATTTCAGTTTTCTAAAATAAGAGTCTGACTCAAAAAAATTGTAGTTTTCCTGCCGCAAGCTAACATCTCCCTGCTGTCTTCTCCTTTTCTTAATAAAAATAAATCCTTCTTCTTCAGATCGCATTGATGCCACGCCACTCGTCCATGGAAATGTTCAACGCGGGGGATCCAGCCTCCAACGTCAGGAGGCAGACCTATGAGCGGTATCGCTGCCACGATGGGGCAAAGAGCGTGACGCGCCCACTCATGAGTGACACCTGTGCCAAGCTGATCAGCAGCATGTCGGCTATCATAAATGATGGAGCTCTGCGTGAGTTAAAAACATATTACAACACCTCTCCTTTGCTTTTATGATGCCATGATGTTTACAGTCCTGGAAGCTGCATCATCTCTAACAATGTTTATTATGCTATCAATCACTTTTTGTTCTTGCCCTTTGTTGTTCTTACTATTTTATTATCATTTCACCGTTTACATGGTTATATTTTGCTTTTCTCCTTTATATGAGCATAAAGTTTGGATGTGTTTGCTCAGAATGGCAGTGGACAGTAATCCCGCCTGTGTCAGCTGTTAGCAGGTTTGCCGTATAAGTTCAGTTTAATAGGCTCTTACTCGGTCAGGATTCGGACATTTCTCAGCTCCATCTGTGATTTCAGTGTGCGAGTCTCTGTGTTTGTTGGAATAATGCAGCAGCTTCTGGAGGACAGAGGTTAGAGGGACACCAGGGAGTGTCAGCTTTGACGGTCTGCTCATTCACCATCACCTGTGATACCCGATGCTGTGCGGAGCCTCTCCGTGAACACAACACTGAGTGTGTGAAGGCTGAAATAACACGAATGAAAAGTAGCATTTAGTGGGAGTGAGTGCAAAGCTAAGCAGCCTCCACACTTTAAAACATTACACCTCAAGCAAAGCCAGAGGGAAGACCAAAGAAAGCTGACGTATTATAGCGATTTGCACAGGAGCATTGTCGCTATGTTTGAGAGTAACGTTGTTTATGTGATCAAGAAATTGTTTTAAAAATTGTACTTTTGTTTGTAAACAGTATTTAACAATTTACTGGAGCTGATTGTAAATATTAATCTGTGTAATCTGCATCCCACCTGACACATTCGATGGGTATTTTGTTGTTGGCTGTAAAAAGGTTGATGAGGTTCACCAATAGTTGGATTTATTGAGATCAGTCCCAAGAGTTTGTGGTTGAATATTATAAGCCTGAGGAATGTAAGAACGTAATTTCTAAGTGGAACAAAATCTTATCAGCGCAGTCCATCCTCCCACTCAAAGACAACGCTCAGAGACAGCTTAAATACCTAAATATTTATCTTATCATTTTTATGGTGTGCTCCAGACAGGTGAAAAATGTGAATTAAAATGTACTGGAGCCGTCATATATAGATATTTTCAGACAGCAGAGCCTTCCTCTTCTAATGTCATTGTGATCTTTGTTTATTGTACATTGATATGATGCCTGTGCTTCTCTGTCCTCTAGCTTGTACCTGTGACCCTCAAGGGTCAGTGAGCTCCCTCTGTGATGTCCGGGGAGGCCAGTGTCGCTGCAGACCCAATGTGATTGGTCGACGCTGTGACCAGTGTGCTCCGGGAACTTATGGCTTCGGACCCTCAGGCTGCATTGGTGAGAAACACAAATACAGCTCAGGGCTTTCTCATTTTCCCTGAAGAACCAGTCCATATTTTTCCAGCTCTACTAATGTTTAAACAGTTCTGTGGAAGGTTTAGACATTAGTAGAGATGGAAAGTTAAACATTAGTAGGGATGGAAAAACAAAGTTTTATGAGATATCCTGATATTTCACAAACTAAAGTGTCACTCAGATCAAGAACTACTAAAGCGCTCTTTGGTGGATCTGTTTGTTAATACACACCAGCAACATTACAAGTGGTGAATGGTGAACTTGAATTGTATACTTATATTTACACTTCTCTTAGATGTGTGCAGTGCTTCTGGCGCCCTCTACTGTTCGTCTGTGCATCTTCTGCAAATCCAAATGAAATTTGTTTATCCTTATACCTTTTTTCTTTCTACTTTTGACTCTTTTTCTTAATTTCCCCTTGTAATGTCTGTCTTCTCTCTGTCAAGCCTGCGGTTGCAGCTTGGAAGGCTCCGTGACTCGACTTTGTGACAAGTTTACTGGTCAGTGCCAGTGCCGCCCAGGAGCATTTGGTCAGCGCTGCGACGGATGCCAGTCAGGTCACTGGGGCTTCCCCAGCTGCCGACCCTGCCAGTGTAACGGTCATGCAGACCAGTGTGACCAGAGGACCGGCGCCTGCATCAACTGCAGGGACAATACTGGGGGAGACAAGTGTGAGAGGTGATGCTCCAGAACGAGTTTGCGTGGAATCTAGTGGATGGGATCGACAGCGATGGCCCTGACCCTATGCTATCAGACTAGGTTTTTTTTCTGCCAAAGATTGATGTCACTGATGATGTTTTAGTCCTCATAGGCTGAGGTTTATATATAATATATTGATTTGATTAGCTTTTATTTTATCTTAAATAAATAAGATATACAGATTACATTTAACTGTGGTCATATAAAAAGCAAGAAAATATAAATAGAAACGCTATAAACAGCACTGGACAGTGTCGCTTCTCTCGCGTTGCATGGTGTTGCGGTGGTTAGCGCTGGTGTCTCAAAGCGAGAAGGTCCTGGGTTCAAATCCACCAGCACTTTCTGTGTGGAGTTTGCATGCTCTCTTTGTGTCTGAATAGGCTCACACAGTCCAAATACTGTGGGAGGAACCATGATAGGTGGGACTGGTGATTCTAAATTGGCTGTAGGTGTGAATGTGAGCGTGGTTTTTTGGTTAGCCCTGTAACGTTTCCAAGCTTTTAGAGAATATAAATAGCTCTTATTGTAGCTGGCATGCAGATACTGGCCAGTCACGTAAATCATTTAGAAACCTTCCTAAAAAAATGAACTATTTGCTTTCCCAGTTCTTTTGAGCAACACCTCCTCATCAACACAACCAGAGATGACTATACAAGGAAATCTGTGCTGAGCTAATATCAGCTTTGCAAAAACAAAACTGCAGACAGTGAGCATTTGGAGCTTTTAGCTGTACATATGCTAATTTCATCCTTAAAAAATATAGCCACATTTAAAAATGCATTGCTGTAATCGTACATATATGGCGGAAAATAAGGAGAAGCACATCAGGTTGCCTTTTTGTTTGAAAATTGGAGTCCATCCATGTGCTGTTCATTTGAGTCACCTGAGTTTGTTCTGTAGGTGTGCCAATGGTTATTATGGTAACCCAATTTTGGGCGTAGCATCCGGTGGTCAGTGTCGTCCGTGCCCCTGCCCAGATGGCCCCAACAGTGGACGTCACTTTGCTGCGTCTTGTTACCAGGACACTCGTAACAGACAAATTATCTGCAACTGCAACCAAGGATACACAGGTAAGCCTGAGACAGCGTTTTTACTCTCTGTCCTCAGTAAGTGATCCTGACTGATGTGAGCAGATGTGTGCATTCAGTTACACACAGAAGCTGAATTACTGTGTAATTAATGTGTGTGTGATATGTCTCAGTGGGTCACTTTAAGATGACTTTTTTATAGTAGGAGAGAAAAACTAAATATTAGTATTTTGTTTCACCTACTTTCAGCAGCATTTATAGAATATCATACATTATAAACAACCTCAGTGATTGAGATGAATCTCAGAGCAATGCTCACAGTCTACAAGCTACAGTGATAACCCAGGTTAAGACGAGGCAAAAGCTGCAGCTCAGATGAGGTAAGGATGGTTATTTGTCAGCCACTAACGGTGAATGGTAACCTTTATCATTTCCTCCCTCCCATGTATTACTGGCACAGGGATTGTTAAACGCTCCGGGGTGAACATTTTTAAGCGTGAGTAATGATGGTTGACCCCACTCCCTTCACCTCCTCCCTATCCACCCACCCTCACAGCCCACCAGCCCTACCCATGCATGGCTTCAGCACCCCATCCATCAGCGGTGCTGTGCCACTGCGCACTCCTGTGTGAGACCTGGCTCAAAGAATGTCAGCTCCTTTCTGATACTTTTCTCCGATTGTCTGTGATTTTTGTGAGTCTGAAATAAAACGTTCATAGCTTTAGAAACAGAATTTGAAGCAGATCTGTGAAAATGCTCCTAATTCAAGGGCCTGACCCTGACCCAGTGCTTTTGAGCAGTTGTTGTAAAAATATACCTTTCAAACTACAAAGGGAGGGTAATGTGGGTGGAGGCTGAGTGTGAGTCTGGGTCAGTTTCTGGCTTTTGTGTTTGGAGCAATTGTTCATCTGTATCTGTGTCTGTGAATGAATGATGCTGAGAAGTGTTGAGCAGTCATTTCCTTCAAAGGAAAAAAATTGTGGTGGTAATAACTGTGGCAATATGGTCGTACATTAAAGATAAGCATGCTGATTTTTAATTATTTTTTTTATCAGCCTGTTTTTGTAGATAAAGCTCGGTGCAGGACTGCAGACCCTAAACAAGCAGGTTACATCTTTTTAGCCACAGCTCCCACTTTCTGCTCCATGCTGCTTTGTCCTTTCCTTTGCCCCCTCTCTCCTTCATTCTTGTCTTCCATCCAACTTTGCTCTCATCTAATCTTCTCTGTACTTCAGTGTTTATGCTGCCAGCACAGCTCAGCTTTACCTCTCCCCACATTCTCATTCTTTCCTTCTCTAATCTGTGGTCCTGCTCGACTCAGATATGCCAAGTATTTCTGCTTTGATTTTCACCTTTTAGAGATAACTAATGACATAAGAAAACACTGATGATTGACCGGCAAAGCTGTGTGTAGCTGTAGTTGATGACAGGTATGGTGCAGATGTCGCTAATACAGTACCAGTCAAAGGTTTGGACACGCTCACCTGTGTTCAAACTTTTGCCTGGTACTGTACATAATGCATATTACACTGGCTACATTGGTCTCTCCAGAGTGTCTTTAGCACACAGCACACTGAAGTAGAAACAGGAAAAATGATTTTAAAAAGGAAGAATTTGTAAGTAGTATTGTCGTAATTTTCCTGGAACCATAAGCTGAGAAATATCGACCATGCCACAGCCACAGGAACAGTGCCTTAAAAAACATTTTCGTAATTTCACATAACAGGAGCATGAGTCAGGTTACCCTCATTGCTACAGCGGCCTTAGTCACGGTGGCACTTTGAGAAGTCAACTTAAGATGGTTCTGAGACGCAATAAACACAACATGCATTCACAGCAAAGACCAGAAACAAGGACGGCAAAAAAAATGACAACACGTTAATCTTTTTCTTTTTTGGTTTTCGTTTTTTTCCATTTTGACTGGTACTGTATGAAATAAATCAAGAGGTTTTTATTTTATTTTCTTTTTTTTTTTTTTTTAGCAGATTAAGGCATCATGCTAAACTCAAAGAATGTAATTTTTTCCCCTGCTTTAAAATGGGTAGAGCCAAGTGTTAGACCAACACGTTTTAGTAGACGTAAAAGTTTGCGGTCTGAGTCTAGGACTTGGCAAAATCCATTCATGATGAGGACCATTATAACTTTTTACACCAAGATTATCCATTGATTCTAACTCTGGAACTTCATACTTTCTTGCTTCCTCTTGTATCATGCATCCTAAAATGGGACAAAAATAAAAACATTAACTTATTTATGTTATCATATCTTCTTTTTCCACTCTGCTCTGGCTATAAATATGACAATTTCTTCTGTTTTTCCCTCAACTTAGGTGCCCGATGTGAGGAATGTGCCCCAGGTTATTATGGGAACCCCTCTCAGCCGGGAGGGCGCTGCCAGCCATGCCAGTGCAACAACAACATAGACATGTCAGACGTGGACGCCTGTGACAGGCAGAGCGGAGAGTGCAAGAAATGCCTTTACAACACTGAAGGTCCCAACTGCGGCATCTGCAGGAGCGGCTATTTCGGGGATGCTTCCCGCCGAAACTGCAGGAGTGAGAATCATTTTCACTGGGAAAAGAAAAAGCTCTGGGTTGCTGCTTAGCGATGCTTCAAAAAAAAAAAAAAGTCTCACGGTGATGTTATTTTGCTTTTTTCCCCTTCAGAGTGCATATGTAACTTCCTGGGTACTGACCGCAGCCAGTGTATTGAGCGTGAGGACTGTGTGTGCCAGCGTGCCACAGGCCAGTGCCAGTGTCTACAGAACGTTGTAGGTCTGACATGTGACCACTGTGCCCCCAACCACTGGAACCTGGCCAGTGGGAGGGGCTGTGAGCCATGCGGCTGCGATCCCACCAATTCTGTTACCTCTTCTTGTAATGAGGTAGGGAACACATCGCATTTAAAGTGTGAACGTGTTCACTCTGCACAACTAATGTGGCATACTTGTCTTTTCTCGTGCAGTTCACTGGTCAGTGTCAGTGCCGCGATGGCTTTGGAGGGAAGATATGCACAGACTGTCAGGAGAACTACTGGGGAGACCCCAAGACACAGTGCAGAGGTTTGAGGCATAAGAACATAAGAAAATGGCATTGTTGTGTTGTGAACATAATGCAGAGACCAAATGATTCCATACAAAGGGATGAGCTCTTGCTGCTCATGCTTTGAGATAGGTTGTATTCAAGAAAGTGTACTTACAGAATGAGGAAAAAACACCAGCGCTATGATTGAGGATGGGTGCACTTAGCACTGCCACTTCGTTTTTCACACACTGCTTCTGCAGTTTGTTTTCGTCTTTCTTAAATAAATTATGACACAGTGTAATGGGTTGTGTGTTATTGTTCATACTCAGATTGTATTTAAATAATAAGAAAGTGCTAAGCACCACATGATGTTTTTATTGCCTCCTGGTATGTAAAACCTTCCAACTGAGAGAGGGTGCACATAAATAGGAGGTGATTTCAGCTCCAGGCATTGTCTCTGTTTCCATATTCAGATGCACGTCTGCTTTATCAAAGGCCACAGCACAAATAACTTTTCTAATGTTTATTCTTATAATGTCAAACTAAACTAAAGTTAGCTAACTTTACTACCAACTGTCAGCTCAGGTGCTTAAGCTGCTCCTTAGCATTAGTTTATAGACTGTTGTTACGACTGTAAAGAAAATACTTTATATGCATAACATAAATGAAGATAGCTGAAATAGCTTTTTATCTTCCAGTGTCTTATTTAAGCCAGACTGCTTGTTTTGTTAAACACAATAAGCTTTGCTCATGCTGGACTAGCCCCAGTTGTTCTCTAATAACTATCCTCTCATTTTCTCTCCCTGTAGCGTGTGACTGTGACTGGCGTGGGATTGAGACCTCTCAGTGCAACCGAGTGACAGGCCACTGTGTTTGTCAGCAGGGAGTGTCGGGTGTCCGCTGTGACCAGTGTGCCAGAGGCTTTTCTGGCCAGTTCCCCAACTGCCAGCCCTGTCACCAGTGCTTTGGGGACTGGGATCGCATTGTGCAGGTGCAGCTTTAGTGCAGAGGAGGCCGATCCAATCCTTGAACAACTGATTGATTAGGCGTCAACCATAATCTTTCTTTTCACTCGTGTCATTACCAGGACTTGGCAGTGCGCACCAAGGCTCTTGCAGAGCGTGCCCGTGAGATTCAGACCACTGGCCTCACTGGACCCTACGAGAAAGTCTTTAGAGATTTGGAGGAGAAACTGGCCCAAGCTCAGGGCATTGTTATTGCACGTAATACCACTGCTGCAGCCGTCACTACCTTAATGGAGCTTATTGAAGATCTTAGGTATAACACTTTGATTCATCTACACTTATTTTGTCTCTTAACTTAGTTAACAGTTTCAGCAAAAATTACTTAACCTCATTATTATGCTCACTTGCAGCTCCATATTTTATCCTGTTTATAGTGCCTTATTGTAGCCACTGCAACAAGGTACTATGTGTCCGACATAAGCATCCTTGGCTCCTTTCACCTTATTTATACCAACTTTCTTTTGATTGGCAGCAACCTGTAAACAGAAGGTTTGGAGAGCTGTTGGGTGGGGCCTCTGTTCTCACGAGCTAGTGATGAGCCTTAGATGCCCATATCAGGAATCTTTGCTCTCATTGACCACATACAGGGCCAGCAGTAGAAAAAAGCCTTTTTATTATATGTTCTGTCATAAAAAATATATTATCTAAAGAATATATGATATCTAAAGAATTGTGACCTACATATGTGAAATTTTTGGGAGAACTGTTTAAAGGAGGAAAAAAACCTGTTTTCTATATACAAATCATGCAGTGACCTTCATCCATCCATCCATCCATTCGCTTCCGCTTATCCTGTTCAGGGTCGCAGGCTGGGGGGGGGGGCTGGAGCCTATCCCAGCTGACATAGGGCGAGAGGCAGGGTACACCCTGAAACAGGTCGCCAGCCTGTCACAGGGCTAACACAGAGAGACACACAACCTTCCACACTCACATTCATGCAGTGACCTTTTCCCAGATTTTAGCCAGATATCAAAGACTTTATCAGTTACAGATGGGGGAAACGTGTTTTTTTTTGTTTTTTTTTTGTTAATGGTGCAGCAAACACTCTGAGGTCTGAGCTTTTTCTGAGGATAATAGTTACATAACCCAACAGATGTTTGTCTTATCCAACAGAGCACAGATTGGGGAGACCACTGATATGTTAAACAGTCTGGAGGGAGAATTAACCAACGTCCAGGACAGCAACTCAGAAGCAAGCAAGGAGCTGAGTGCTCTGGAGAGAGAGGCTAAGGAGTTAAACCTCACTTCAGAGCAGCTACACCGCCAGCTGGATATCCTCAAAAACTCCAACTTCTTAGGTGAGAAAACTGAATTCACTTAAAGAGCTAATAAAATGTAAGATTTTTCTTCTACAATCATTATGCCTCATCTACTTTCCTTTTTTCACTCCCATCAAAAACTACTTAAGCATCTCACCTGATATGTAATAAAAATATTGTTTTCTTCCTCTACTTTCTTAAAAGGGGCGTACGACAGCATCCGCAGCTCCTACAACAGGTCTCGTGATGCGGAGCGGCGGGCTAATGAATCAACAACCACCAAGCCCAGCACAGTGAGCCAATCTGCGGACACCCGCCGCCGTACAGAACGCCTCATAGCTGCGAAGAAAGACGACTTCAACCGTAAAAATGCTGCAAACAAGCGTGCTCTGGGAGAGCTCAACGCTAAAGCGCAGGGCTTGGACATGAAGAAGCTCAATGAGAAGGTGTTCTTTATTCTTTGAACCAGCCGTTTCACTTCTCTTTTCTTCTTGCTGTAGGCATTCATATAGGTTCATACTTAGGTGATGTGAATTCAGATTCTCTCTAATATGGGTTATAGGAGCACCTGATTCCTGCACATATACTTACACTTAAACTTAAATCCATACCAGAGAAAGTAAATATGCATCTGTGCCAACAGATTTGTGGCGCCCCGGGTGATGCTCCCTGTGGAGAAAGCCCTTGTGGCGGTGCGGGTTGTCGTGACGATGAGGGGAAGCGTCATTGTGGAGGCCTGAACTGTAACGGCGCTGTAGCAGTAGCTGACAGCGCCCTGGAGAGAGCCAAACATGCAGAGAAGGAGCTGAACAAAGCCATGAAGGAAGTGGAGGGGCTCTTTAACAAGGTATGAGCACATAAAAGTTGAAAACTTTTTTTTTTTTAAAAAAAGTATATATTTGTGTGAGTGCATGTCCAGGTGTGTATGTATGAACAAGAGTTTTCAAAGGACTCGATGCATTCCTGCAAAAAACTCAGTGCACCACATGATTCAGCAGCTTGTAACCTTGCTTCAGTTCATTGAGGTTTAAGGGCATTTGAGTTTGCATGACTCTCTTAAGGTCCCAGCCCAGCATTCCAGTAAGGTTGTGGTCTGGACTTTGCCTGGGCCATTACAACACCTTGATTCTTTTATTTTTTGGTCATTCTGTTGTAGATTCGCTGCTTGTACTTGGGATCATTGTCCTGTTGAATGACCCAGTTTTGGCCAAGCTTCAGCTGTTAGACAGATGGCCTTACATTTGACTCTAGATTACTTTAGTGTACAGTTTATTTCATGGTGACTCAGTGACTGCGAGGCCCAGGTTCTGTAACTGCAAAACAAACCCAAATCATCATCCCTTCGCCACCGTATCTGACAGTTGGTATGAGGCCTTTGTGCTGATATGCTGTGTTTGCTTTGTTCCTAAGGTGGCATTTGTATTATAACCAAACATCTCCACTTTGGTCTCGTCTGTTCATAGGACATCATTCCAGAGCTTTTGCAGTTTGCTCAGATGCAACTTTGCGAACCTAAGCCATGCTGCCATGTTCCTTTTACAGAGACATTTAACATGCTAACTGAGGCCTGTAGAGTCTGAGATGAAGCTCTTGGGTTTTTAGCAGTTTGTCTGAGCTTTACGCGGATTGATTTCAGGGTGAATCTGCTGGGGCGTCCATCCCTGGGAAGATGGCGGCATTGAGTAAACACACACTTACAGCAAAGTGCCAAAACTTCTGCTTTCATAGAGGCGCTCACACTTGCTGATGATCACTTAATCAAATGTATATGATTAGCAGCACCTGGCTTCTACTTACCTACTTAATTCATATGGAAGCAGTAAGGATGTAGTTAGTTTTGCACAGGGCTGCATAGGGTCCTGTGAAAACTTGTTGACATGACTGTAGCTGCACCTGTATAGCAACAGGCTATTGATGGAACATTTGATTATGTCAGCCATGCTCGAAGTATGCTTCTGTGCAGCAGGCAGAAAAACACTGTTAGTCACAGTGTTGCGTATTCTGGCTCTCCCATTCACAGTGAGGAAATTACTTGCATGTGTTTTTGAATTGAATTGTCAATGTGAAGATTTATAATAAATCAGGAATTCTCTCCAAATAGAATTTGTTTAAGTGAGAACTCAAGCCTCTTTATTACTTATGCTTACCAGACCATACAATATAGTCTTATAATGCTAATACTTTCATATGATATCATATTGATGATGCACTACTTCTACTTTGCACTACTAAACCCCCCAGACTAAGTATTTTATTGCACTTCTGCACATATACTGCTTGTGTCATCGTATGCTCTTTTTTTTGTTAACACCACCCAAGCACTTCTGGTTAGATACAATCTGCATTTCATTGCACTGTATTTGTGACATATGCAATGACAATATAAAATAATCTAATCAAAAGTGGTTGTGATATGACAGAAAAAAACTGCACCATGAACACACAGATATTCACATTGTTTCCACATGTAATAGCGTTCCTGTCAGTTCTTGCTTCTCACAAAGCAAGAACTGTTGACTCATAATATTGCATTGAAGTTTGCATCAATGCGACATTTGATTGACAACTCCGGTAATTATTACCAGAGCCTGTTTTTATATAAGTAACACTTTTAAGCCATTTACATTTTACCTACATGTAAATTCTGTCTAATTTTTTGCTCAATGACCTTAATGTGTCTCAGCTGTCACAACCATCGCCCCCAAATGTCAGCTTTATGAGCTTGGGTCAGCTCCGTGTCTGGACCAGTTAGCTCAGTATGCTGAGAAACAGACAACAGAGTGACAGGTCATGAGCGTATCTTCCAGCAGGCGGTTCCCATAGTGAAATACCTCACTCGATTTTCAGAGAACTGAGGTTACCCTGGTAACCAAACGTCTCTTGCATTCACAGTAATGAGTGTAGCTGTTGTCAGTGCAAGTACAATGTTACCTTGCAGTTTACCTATCACTGCTATAAACTTTCATGTCTGTTATGGAGGTGGCAGAGGCTAAATCAAAGGCAGAGGAGGCTAAGGGTAAGGCCAAAGCAGCTCTGGATAAAGCCGCCACTATCAAAAACAAAGTGGAGCGTTCCAACAATGACCTGAGAGACCTCATCAAACAGATCAGGGACTTCCTCACTCGTGAGTCTTTAATAGATTACATTTATTGTTCACTCAAAGCATATTGAATACTGATGTTGGCACAAAATCTTGCCTCATGTTTTAATCCTGTATGTCTTTCTCACAGAGGAAGGTGCAGACCCAGACAGTGTTGAGGCAGTGGCAAACCGGGTATTGGAGCTCTCCATTCCTGCTTCACCCATCCAGATCAAGCATCTTGCTGATGAAATCAAGGACCGGGTCCACAGCCTTTCAAATGTGGATGCCATCCTGCAGCAGACACAGGATGATGTCCGCAAGGCCGAACAACTGCTGCTGGATGCCAAAAGGGCGAGGTAGTTAGGTTTAAAATGAAAGTAGTGGTATGGAATTATTTGTACCGCTTGCTGTCATTAATGCCTCTGTTTTGTGAAGGCATCATGCTGAGGGGGTGAAGACGACAGCAGAGACAGTGAAACAGGCCTTGGTGGATGCTAAAAATGCCCAGACTGCAGCAGAGAAAGCCATAGCGAAAGCCAAAGCTGACATTGGGGAGACTGAAAAACGGCTGGCAGAGGTTAGCAAAAATCTGTAACGCTTAATGTGGGCACAGACTGTATGTAAAAGATGGATATGTGGCTCATTGGTTTTGGACTGCCAGTTTTGAAGTTTCAATGTTAGTGTTTTGGCCGCTGTCATGTTAGTTTTTTGGAGTCAAAAGTTACCTTATTAAAAGGGTAATTTCAGGGGTTAAGTTATCAGCTAACAAGCAAGCTTGGTTAGCTAGCTGCAATCATAAACGCTATGGATATAATGCACAGACACAAATATTGTGTAATTGTTGCTAAATAACGGAATAAGAAAATAGAATTTCACTAGAATTACACTTACCAAACGTGAAGCACAAACCTCTTCAGTGTTCTGTACCACACAGCAAGCTACAATATTAATGAGGGTCATGGGAAAACAATTCTTGCCTCCCTTTACCTATGACCTCAGAAAATACTTTCACAATGGGTTCATGGTCTCATTTGCTAAATTCAAGTCTTGCTGAATATACTTGTTGGCAGCCATCTTGAAGTGCCTTCATGTACTTATTTGGACAGTTATTTTAAAGCATTATATATTTAAATGGACTTAAATTCCAGTAGTCAGTAGAACATAAAAACTGCATGCATCAAATCTGATTTTTTTTTTAAAAGTTTGTTTACTTTGTCCCAAAGAAAGGTTTAAAAAGCTTTCATCCCTGGAAGTTACACTTCTACTACTATCTTTGTTATTGCAGAATGTCAAGATTTCAATTCAGGACTCTCTCTTTGGTCAGTGGTTGTGAGCCATAGCAAAGGTTAACTCAGCAACAGGTCATTTTTTTCTCATTTTACATATTAACTGCAGTTTAAGTAGAATTAAAATCTGGGTTGTTGCTGTTGCACAATTTGCTTTTTCAGGCAAAAACATTTGATTTAATGTGGTAAGACCCTAATTATAGAAGGTAAATATGCATCTGAAAGTGTTGTGGCTATATCTTGTTTCTGATGCCCCTTGGTGGTCATTCAATTTAATTCAATTCAATTTTATTTATATAGCGCCAAATCACAACAAACAGTCGCCTCAAGGCACTTTGTATTGTGGGTAAAGACCCTACAATAACACTGTGAATGTAGATTAAAAGTTTTTTCATCAAACTTCTTAGATAAATATTATCCTGAATCACATAAAAGTAATTAAAAAAATCCAATTTGCATTTGAAAGAAACACAACAAGCTTTTTCTTCAACATGTTACGTTACCCTGGCACATGAGGAATTAATGACAGCATAATGTTAATTTCAAGCCAGAAGGATTTCAGTTTTCCTGCCCACTCTATGCAGATTGAGTCAGAAACATCCCACGGTGAGATGGACCTTAATGATGCCGTGAACCGCCTCGGCACACTGGGACGTGAGATCAATGCCCTGAAGACCAAACGTGCTAGCAACAGAATGGCAGCAGCCCGTGCTGAAGAGACAGCTACAATGGCACAAGACAAGGCAAATGAAGCCAAGCAGGTGTGTGCGTGTGTGTGTGTGTGCATGTATGTGTGTGTCCTGTCAAACCTGTCAGACATAACTCATATGGAAGAATCTTTCTTCTGTCTTGGTGCTCAGATTCTGGACGGCCAGTTGACAGATAAATACAATGAGGTGCAGCAGCGGGTTGACACTAAAGCCAAGGCTGTGCAGGATGCCAAGAAAAGGGCAGCAAGTCTCAGAGATGAAGCCAAGGAACTTCTGAAAGATGCCCAAAGGAAGCTGCAGCGACTAGCAGGCACGTACTAATGTCTGTGTTTATTTATCTCTGTGCTTGTGTATGTATTTAAAGAGATAGTTTAAAATAAACAACTGATGCAACACTTGCAGTTATCAAATTTCAAAATTGAGCCTAAATTGAGTCAGTCTTGACTTGTAGGCCTTTCATTTTGGAAACATGTATTTATTATGAAAAACGTGTGGTTACTGACAGTCTGATAACAACACTGGACAATAGAAATTTTAGAAATAGATAAAACATTAAAACAACTGAAGGATAAATGATGAAAATAACATATTAGAAGAACTCTAATATAATAAAGTTGGAACAAAAGTTTTTGTCCTTTTTGGTTGTAAATACATCTAAGAGCATCAATCCATGCCATAGGAACAGGAGAGACATTTAATTCTGTAGCTCTATTTGGCTGTCATCCTTTGTGTGAATACAAAAGGCAGGGCACATATATGAATGAAAACATAATGGCCCTAAAATTTGTCCCAGAGGAACCCCACAAGCTATTTTACAGTGTTTTACAAAACAATCTCAATTGAGACAGAGAACTTTCTCCAAATACATAGAAGACCAGTAAAAAATAGTTCCAGATGGACCTAGGCTTTTTGTTGTTTAAAAGACGTTACCTGAATTGCTGCTGATTTTTTGCATTCTTGAAATCTCTGGTTTCCACAGAGCTGGAAAAAAACTACGAGGAAAACCAGAGGAGACTGGAGGGGAAAGCTCGTCAGCTGGACGGCCTGGAGGACAAAATGAAAAGCATCCTCAACGACATCAACAAACAGATCCAGATCTACAACACATGCCAATAACTCACCACTCCAAGTCAAAAGATAAGAAGTCCATCATTGTCTTTATTTGCCATTTCCTTCAGATACGGTTACATGTCACTACAATACGATGAAAAAATTTCACTCCAGCAGTTAATGTGCATATTTTGTCTCCAAAGTTTTTTTTTTGGTCAGTGTTTGTATTGGTTGTTTTCATATTGACATAAATAAAGGTTTTCTGATGTCATGTTTTATTATTGTTTCAAATTTGAGCACAGTATTTTTGCTTTTATTGTTGAAAAAAAATCTCACGTGTAAATGTTAAAATGTGTGCTTTCAATATAAAAAAAAAGGAAGTTATATTTTTTAAATCATTTTAAATTATAAAGTTTTTGCCTTTATTTCCCATGTGATGGTGTAGCAGTAATTTGGGTGGTCCGGGCCTTAACCATTAAGCCACCAGATGCTGCCTGTCTTCTGTTTATTGAATGCAGAGTGACTTAGTTGTAATCAGTGATCAGTCTTTAACTGCTTGTTAATACTGAGCTGTCCTCATCCCAAGAGGACTTCATTTAAACTGCAGTAACTGCAACAACTTTGTGGGGCATGATAACATGAATTCAGACAAAGATTCTTAGATATATATATTTTTTTTTTTGGCTTGATGGGCATAATTATTTTGCTTTTTAAACAGCCTGTCATAAGGTGCTTTTATTATTTGAAAGGAAGAGATGAACAAATGCATCGCATTCTCTTTGTCTTCGTGCAAAATTACAGGGAAACAAGTCCTGAACACTTATATGTGGAAATATAATGAAGTTTTCATCTCTGCTGCCTGGAGTAGGAGGATGGCTGTAGAGTGAATGTCAAGAACTGCAACAAATGCCAAACTGATGCTGCACAAATTGTGAATGTTTATCACATATACTGTGATGGAGCATGGTGTATCTGCAGTAATTGATTACTGAAGTAACATAGTAATAAGCAATGTGTAATACAGTGTTTAATTGTGCCTTATATTGCCAGTATCATACACAAATTTACTATTTGCATGCCAATTTGTGTTTTAACAAAAATGATCTCTTACACTTGGAAGCTGCACCCAAATGATTGATGGCTAATTGCCAAAATAACAATACCAAAAGAAACCTGTGTAAAGTTTTAAAAGTGTACAGTTTTGTGAATGAATAACTTTAAAAAAAATCTGTGTAGCTGTATCTATTTTTTTTGTCATCTTTATCACAAAGCAGAATGATTTGAAGAGTTTCCACGTTTGATGCCGTCCCATTTTCTAACCGTGCCGTGTTGTGCCCTGAATGTGCATGCGTTCACCCCAGTGTTTGCAATGGTGCAAGATGTCCCATTTCTATTTTTGTGTTCTGCAAGGGTGCTACTCAGCACTGTCATTAGTCCTTGATGTGCCCTGTGACTGAATCTGCTGCACTGCAAGTTTTGCAGCTGTCTGTCAGCCACATTTGGCAATGTTGGCAGATGGGAAATCCCAGTTCAGAGAAAGCAAAAGTAAAGAGGCTGCAGTAGCATTTAAGGTAGATCAGAAATACATTTCTTTGTAATTTGGAGTTGCTTTTGATTTGTAGGTTTTGTCTGTTTGATTTGATTTGATGATGTTTGGAAGTTCAGGTGTGTTCCTGGGGCTGCACTTTGTAGTTGCAAAACCAAACATACATATATTTGCAGAAAACTCCCCCAAAACAAAACAACTAACCTTAACAACAAGAGGTCAGGTCTACATTATCACATGTCGTCTAACAGGATAATGCAATCCCATTTGAAACAAGGCTTACTAAATCTATAGCTCTGTCCTTCCCCTTATTTGAGGATAATGTTTCTGAGCTGATGCAGTTTTCACTGTCTCCGAAGTTCTTTATCCATAGGAATAATATAAGCATATAATAACTTGAAATATGAAAGACACTAAATTAAGATTTTAACAGCTGGTCACCTCAAAAAGCTGTGGCCAGTATAAAAAAAGGGGTGGGAAACCAGAGTGCATTGTGCATGCAAAGTAATGGTGGCATTTATAGGTTATTATGTGTTAAATATTTAGGATTTTTAAAATAATAATGTTTTATATACATACATACATACATACAGATAGAGAGAGAGAGAGAAAGAGAGAGAGAAAGAGAGATCACGTGAACATGCCAGCCAGGAAGTGGCCGCGCACTCGTTCCAGGTTTGGCCGGTCAGCGGTGTATTTTCCTCCGAAGAAAGTAGCACTCCCCCCACAGAGGCCGGATGAAACCAGTGGACTGAGCAGGTTTTCTGCTGCTATATTTTGTTTGCATTTTGTTTTTGTTTTTACAATTGAATTTTGAAGAAATGGGCCCCGGTTAAAGGACAGAATATTCTAGAAACACCGTGGACTGCGGGGTTTCGAGTTCGGGCAGGAGCACAGCGGCCCGCGACCGAGAAGGAGCTTAGCAGCCGGGCGAAGCAAAATAAGTCGCTCGCTATTGTGTGTTAAGACGGAGTTATCATCATCTTGAATCCCCGTAAGTGTACTGTTGTAACGTTAATATGATTGTAGTTTTTTAACCGCAGACGGACGTCGGGTGTCATGTCGTGCCTTGTTGGTTGTTTAAATTAGATAGCCGTATCACCCGTTTCGTTTGAGCTACTGTTAGCATGTGGCTAATGACTTTAGCTGCTCGGAACTCTGTAGGAGCGCTTGATTAGACTACCTGTTCGGCGCTCCGCAGGGGAACACGGTATTGGAGATGAAGTACAGCCATTAAACAGATTACTGGCGTTATGAAGCAGTAACGTGACTTTTTACTCGTGACCCGCAAAGCAAAAACAGCGAAATTAGATACAGTATATAGATAACCATTAGGCTACGTTTCCCAGTGTAATGTAGGTACACCAGGGTGACACTTTAATGTTACTCTGCTAAAGGTTTGTACCTTTTAAATGGGAGTTGCTAACGTATGCCTTTGAGAATATTTTAGTTTGACGCCTCATTATTTACAGACACATGACAGCCACAAGCGCTTGTGCCTTAAAATAAACGAACCTATGTAGTCTGCTGGTTATTGGCTAACTTACCAGTTAGGAAGCTAACTAACCTGGGAAGGGAAAGCTCAACAACACGGTTTAATGAACCATGCCCGGGTATTTAGTAAATAGGTTGAATTGAACGCTAAAGAAAATGGCTGATTTAGCTTTTGTCCTTTGTTTGTCATTTGACTGTGGGCTAGCAACTTGCTGTTGCTATGCTAAGGAAACGGTGCAAGGCTCAATGTCCGACTGGTTCAGTCAACGTTAGGTTCCGCCATATGCTTTCTTTTGTAAGGTACAATGGCCATGTTCTCCTTCAGCATGGCTGTTATTTGACACCTGTTCCACAGCAGGACTAGGCAGCCAATCCTCGCACTGTCTTTGTTTGTGTGCAGTGTACAAACTTCCTAAAGTCAGACTACCACATAGCTGTTTTGCATTCTTAGATCTTGCAGATTGCACATATTGATAATTGACAATGTATTAGCTCTTGAAGTATTAAATAATCCCCTCACTTCTGCTTTAGGTCCCCATCCCTTGCTAATCTTCCTGATTCTGTTCTGGGAGAGTTCAGACCAGTATCATCGCCAAGATAGCCGGGCCAGGCAGGAAGCGGCACACCTCAGATCCAGACCCCAGCAGTGGTAGTGACTCTGGCGACGGGCAGCCTGTTAGTGCCAAGTGCCTGAAGATGGCCAGCAGCAGTGGTAATGGTGTGGCCAGTCGTGAGATGGTGGGCCATCGTGGTGGAGCTCAGCAGAGAGGAGTCAGTGGTAAAGAAAACGGCTCAGACTTGTCCTCCAGTACCAGTAAGAAGAAGCAAAAGGACAGGGCTAACCAGGAGAGCAGAGAGGCCAAGAGGGCAGCTGCTGCAGCTGCGGACGGAGTTATTGCAGAGGTCAAGAAAGGTAAGAATTATGAAAAGTGTTGCAACTACAAACATTCAAGTGCTTTTCATATATTTTATTTGTTGCATCTTGCTGCTCTTTAAATGCACTGTATCTAAATATTTTATTTTGAAAGTTAACCAGGTAGCCTTGTTTCCTGTTGTGTGCCTCTATTTTATGTTTTCCCTATGTAAACGCTGGTTAGGCTTCTGCTGTGGCCTTGGTGTCATTCAGCTGCTTATTTATTGAGTCTGTCATCCTTCAGATGACTCCAGTTCCACTGTCTTGAACTCCAGCTGATGACTGTGGTGTCTGTTCTGCTTTGAGAGAAACTCACTGTAAGCTGAAGGGTTACACAAACCAGAACATGTAGAGAGCTGGTTTGTTTGTTTGGTGGTTAGGGCTCACCATTTGTGGCGAAACTAATAATCACAATTAATTTGGTCAGTAATTATAGGTGGACATTTTAAATCCCCTTTTTTTAAATTTACTTTTCTTTAACTTTAAATATAGTAAAAAAAACAAACAACTACTTTACCTTAAATAAAGAAAAAACCCCACATAAATTAGTGGGGGGAAATGAGGTGGACTTGGTGGGGTACGCATTTGTTCAGTAGGAAACTGACTGTAAAAACCCATCTAGCAGAGATAACCACTGATCCCTGCCATCCCGCAGCCTCCACTGTGGAATTTGCTTGGTGTGAGATGGGCAAGAAGTCCAGGCACTCTTGGGAGATGGGAACAGTAGCCACAGAGAGAGAGCAATAAGGAGACAGCAACCAGTACTTAAGTTGTGTGTCACCAAAGAGACCCTAAGGCATCTAGAGACCAAGGTATCTTCAGGCAATTACTAATCATCTTCTTTTGGCTGGTTCCTTTTGGGTTTGCCATAGTGGATCATCTACCTCCATCTCTCTCCCTATCCTGAGCATCCTCCTGTCACACCAGTCCTCTGCATGATCTCCTTCATTATATGCAGGCAGGCACTAGTGGTCTGGGTTTACTTTTGTTATGACTTTCACTTATTCTAGATTGAGTTCACTGTAATAGAAAGAGGTGCGTTTATTTTATAACACAAGTCAAAACAAGATCTTCATAGCAAAAATGAAAGCAAAGAAATTGTTTTATCCTATTATTTATTATAAAGGTTAAAGGAAGAATTATAGCTGAAATTAATATACAATTGATAGTCCAACCCTAGTTTGTGTCCCTCTTCTAAATCCAGCTTAAAGGGGTGGAGCAAGAACCTCTTAAATCACCTGCCACCTATAGTCATCAGGTGCAGTCCAAGACAGTGGAGTTGGAGTCCTTGGTAGCTGCTGAATATATTGTGCAGGTTTTTGTCACTTTGCAAAATCTTTATTGGCTAAAACAGTTTTAAAAAAATGTAATGCAATAATAATATAATGTGTGCATTATACAATTTTGATAGTGCACTCGAAAAAGTGTAAATGCCCGGCCTTTCGTTTGTCATAATTTTTTGGAGAAATGCTTTTAGAGAACACTGTTTTGATCCATACAAGGCATTTTTATTTGGTAGCCATTTAAATATTATAATGAAGAAACAATGTACATGTTGTTTGTTTTGCAGTGTGCAAATTTGCACAAAAGAGGTGAAGAAGAGAGCTCAGGTAGGTTAGAGTGGGTGGAGACTAGTGTTGGAGTGATTTATGACAGAAGGAAAGTGAAAGTGAAAGAGGAGGCTTACAAGATGGTAGTGAGACCTGCTATTATGTATGGTTTGGAGACATAAGCACTAAGAGTCAGGAGGCAGAGCTGGCGGTGGCAGACTAGAGATACTAAGATGTTCATTGGGAGCAACCAGAATGGACAAGATTAGAAATACATATAAAGAAGCAATGGCAGTCTAAAATTACTGCGTCAAGTAGACACTGAATTTTGTATGTTTATAGATGATGAAATTTTTTTTTACTAGCTAGACATTACATGGGACAGTGTGTGTGTATATGTATATATATATATATATATATATATATATATATATATATATATATATATATATATTGTTGATGCTGCTGTCACAATATAATTTCCTGCAAAGGATTAATAAAGTATGTCTATCTGTCTGTCTATCACCTGTTCTCATGTCACTGAAGGATTTACTTGAGAAATGAAATTTTTCCACATAATCCCTGCACAGATTTGTAAATTAGGTCTGTGGTTCTCCTTTTCTTTGCTCCCTAACTGCCTGAAATCCTCTTTCTAGTTCCTGCAGGTCAAATTGAAACTAATCTGACTTTCCCATCATTTATTTGTCATGATAGAGCAATGTTGATTACTTACTGACTTAATCACTCACAACTGTAATGAGTTTTGTCCCTCAGTGTAAAAATGCTGATGAAAAGCTCATCACGTTTTCTATAAGCCTTGATCAAAGGAGCCTCATGATTTACAGTGCTGTTTCTGTCCAAAGTCCACGGTCAGTGACGATATCAGTAAACAATGCACAGCACCTTTACCTTTTTGTTTATTTGTTTTATTTGTATTGGTACACTGTACTGGCATATAACTAGACAGATAAGTAGCCTAGACTCTAAAGTCTTATATCAACAAAACTCTGATTTAATCTACAGTTCCAATGCATAGAATGAACAGAGTCAGTTTTTATATATATATATATATATATATATATATATATATATATATATATATATATATATATATAAGCCCAGTCTGTCACTGACTGTTTAAAAGCATGGATACCTCCTCAGGAGCGAAAAGCACCACAGTAGTAGAGTTGTAACTGTGGCAGCTTTCTTTAGTCCAGTGGTAACAGATTTTTGGCCAGTTGGCAGGCAGTGGAAAATTAACAGAGAATTTGTCACTTTATTAACCTCATTTGGCACCGTGTTTCCAGCCATTACTCTCTTTATCTCTGATCTGGTCTCTATCACGTCTCTGTATGTGAAGTCTTCCACAATGTCACACATTTTAGGTATGTTGTTGTTCTAAATATGTACTACATTTTTTTTTCTCCAGTATGCATACTTAAATAAATTTTAGGGGTAGGACTTGATTAAAAAAATTAATCTAATTAATTAGAAGCTTTGTAATTATTAATCAAAATTAATCGCATTTAATCACATTTCAATATTTAACATGAGAAATATTCATTTAAGTTTGGTTGACAACATTAACATTCAGCATTAATGGCTCACTTAATAGAGTTGGAAATTAATCATTTGCTCAGCTGTGTTACTTGATGTTGAAATGTGTTGTGCTTGTTTTAACAGCTTATTTTGAATTAAAGAATTAAAATTAATCCACGGAAAGGAGCAGAAGTCCTTCACAGGATGCGGCCCCTGAATTTGGACACAGCTCATCATGCTCATGTGCGTCGATATAATCTGTATGCCTGGAACTCGTGCACTGAGAAACGTTCCACGGTGCAAAGGGAAATTAAAATGCGTTACATTTTTTTAATTCATTAATTTCTCCATAATTAATTAATTGAAATTAATGTGTTAAAGTCCCACCCCTAATAAATTTGTATTAATCTAAGTGGAGTAACGGTCAGTTAAAGCTGATATTTGATCTTGTGTTGATGTGAACATAGGTGGTACAGCATTTACCTGACCAGGTACAGCACAGGTAAATGCTTTGCTTTGTGGCAGTATACTTCATCAGTTGGTGTTTGTAAGTTATGTTAGTGGATCTCTTCAGACTAGACTCTGTTTAGGTCAGTGCAGCTGTTTGTAGTGTTAGTAGATACACTCTACTCCTGTTCTCTTTGGTGTCCCAGGAGACTGAATGTGTGTTGGAGTATTTGTCTTGCTGGTTCTCTTCTTCATGGTGAAGCGATGTTATTCTAGCTGAGACGCTGCCAGGCTCACCCTGCTGTGGGTTTGTTTTGAGAACGTGCCAGCAATTTTTCAATATTCTTCGAAACCTGCCAGCACCAACTCTGTTCATGTTCAGTGATGCATAGCAGAGCAGATTTGGAAACATGATGTTAATTTTATTCTTTAATAGCTTTACGATAAGAATGTGAAATGTAATTTAAATTGGATTAGTTTACTTAATGTAGAGTACTTTAATGTTCACAACAATTATGGTGCTAGTTGATCTAACAGTAGCGACAATCAAAATGAGTTTTTACCTAAACCCAAAAACTACTTTTTAAACTGATTTTTATTGTGAGCGGGTTATTTATCTTTTTTCCCCAATTGTTAGCCATCTTTGAAATGCTTCTAGGCAAAATACAGGAGACAACCTTAACTTGAATTTCAGCTGTCTTCAATTTTATGTATATAAATACAAGTTAAATCTGATGACAAACTCACATGCAGCAGTGCAACAACACGATTGGCTAATGTCTTTGCTGTTTCAGTTGTTGATTGGCTCTTTGATCTTTGCTGTTTGAGAGCTCTCCTGTAGATTCTTTGGTACCATGTCTACTCCTTCTGTACAGTATGCATATGTGTTTTGGATGTAAATGCTAAGCCCACTGTTGCAATAGTGCTGTTTTAATTCTATTGAGAATACACAAAATGATGCACTTAAACGCATATTTTAAATGAATATTCAGAAGTGGCCAATAAGATCAAAGTAATTTATATGGGATACAGATAAGAAAAAGAAAAAAAAAGATGCCAACATGATGTTTTATCCAGTCATTTGAGTGGCATAGCTCCACTGGTAATATGACTGTCACCAGCTGAAGGGGATTGAGTGTTGCTGGTGACCTTTTTGGAGCGATTAAGTTGGAGAGTGAGGGTGAGATTGGGTGAAGAAGTCAGTGTGGGGAAGTTTAGGCTGTCCAGTTGTTGGTGAAGACTGGGTGTGGGATCCTTCCATGATTTTACTGCAGATACAGAGTTCAGTAACAACTGTTCTCGTTTTTGAAATGAAATTTTCCCTCCGGTCACTGCCGCAGCTTTGAGTCCGCTATGAAAAATGGTACATGTTCTCTTGTTTCTTTAGTTTAGTTTTGCTTGTCTGTTTTTTTCCAGAGTCTGTTCATTGATTTTTGCATTTGTAAAAGTGTGTGCATGGCTCGGTAGCATGCAAATGAATTGATAGTTTTCCTTCTTGTAGTTGTTTACTTGGAATACAGTCTGTGTGGGGTGGATAATTTTAGATGTCCCATTTGTAACTGCTGAGTTCACTGCCTTCTGTCTGCCTCAGTCTGTCCATGAGTGCACCGGACTGACCCAGTTGAACATATGAGCGCACTGGTCTGTGTGAATGCATGAACATGTGCATTTCAGCACACTGTTTTCTCTGAGGTTCATAGTAGTGATGCTGTGTGCTCTTCATTGGTTTTACTTTAAAGTGTCCTTTTTAACCACCTGATTTCTCTTATTTAGTTTTAACTTTAAACAGTGTCACTGTTGCTCTGGCTGGAGACTGAGTGGTCATGGTGGAATCAGGAAACACTTAAGTTCCTTCTCACAATTCACATGAATGCTGCTCTTTTTTCTTTTTTTTTCTTCTCAAGATGTGTTTGTGGACTGGAAGCAGAATGTCAATGAAGTGACAGTCAGACTGCGCTGTGGTGAGGGGGTGCAGAGGGTAGAGGACATCAACACCACCTTCACTGACACGCACTGCTGTGTGGATTTCCCAGGTAATTCATAGCAAAGTATGTAATGCAAACAAAGCATAAAAGTGGAGATTTGAAAAATAAAATCAATCGCAAAACCACAAAAGAACAAGCGTAGTTGTGCAGTTGAGTTTAGGCTTCGGTTTCAGGACTTCAGATGTTAAACTTAAGCCTTTTGATGTATATCTTGTCTTTACTGCTGTTGTCGAGACCATAAGTAGAGCTGTGGTCTGATAAAATCTGTATGTTTTCATTGTTCAGATGGACGGCAGTGGAGCTGCCAACTGCAGGAGGAAATTGAGGCCTCATGTAGCAAAGTGCAGTATAAGGAAAAGGGAGGTTTCCTCCATCTCGTCATGCACAAGAAGATTCCCTTCCACATCTGGCCTTCTCTAAAGGTGAGCCACATAAAATTGTTCATTACTTATTCAAAACAAGTTGGTGACAGTGGCAGGTATTCTTTGAAGAAGAGTCTTGCATATTGCAGCTTTAAGTAAACATTGTGTTTTGCTTCTGGCTCTTCTGCGCCAGTCAAATAAAAAGAAGGAGCCAGTACCCACAGAGACCAAAACAAACATGAAGCCTGTTGCCTTGGAGTCATCAGAGAAACCCAAACAGCCGTCATCACATCTCCAACCCCAGACTCCCTTGTCACCTGCACACAGCGAATCGAGGCGCGGTGTTGACAAACCAGGTGTCAGAACGTATCCTGAAAACTAAACTAACAGGTGAAAAGGCTACTACAGACTCCGCAGGTGTTAAAAACACAGCTGGAGATGGCTCGGACACCACTAGCAAGCCTGTTACCATCACGAGGGCGGATCAGCCACATCAGGAACCTAGTGCCAAGCGCACGGTTGTACGGCTGGCTAATACCTCTAAGGAGGCTGCATCACCAGACCTACCCTCTGTCAAGTCCCCAGCAGCTAACGGGAAATCCCCCCATGTCCACCTGCCCGCTGGTCGGAGCCCACAGACACAACGCAAAGATGAAGACAACAGATCAGAGACTCGTGGCACTGGACAGGAACAGGAAGCAGGAGTTGCTGCTTCCACCTCTACCAACAGAACTCAGGTGAGATTTTTTTGTGAACGTTGTGGTTTCTAATTTGAACACTCCTGCTGTGTTGCTTTGATGTAGAATGTTAAAAATGTTTTTCGTTGGTGCGTGCATTTATCTATTAATTGCTCAGCGTATCACATTGAAAAGTAAAATGCTAACGCCTCTCCAAAATGTGATCCAGTCCAGTTACGGCCTACATGAGTGGTATTTAAAACAGCCAGTTTTAATTCTGGTTTATATAGTTCAGTTTGTTTACATGCACTTAAGGAACTGGGCTAAAGTTGGCTTTCTCCAGTAAGCTCATTTGTTAAGTGTCACGCAAATAAGAAACCTGGTAACGGTAATCTGTGTTAGACATTAGAAAAGCGGGATTTCTCAGGTGAATGTCTCTTAAAAACATTTGGGGAGCAGTAGCATCAATAAATACAACAGTGTCGGGATCATATAACTGAATTTTCTTTCAGTGCACAAATGCAGGTATTCACAGTAAGAATGTGATTTTTCAGTACATGTCTCTGAGTGACCGAACCCATGAGAACACCAACAATCTGCCTGGGTTCAGACTACACTATATTTGTGTCTGTTACATTGGCTACAGTTAGAATGGATGTTTATATCTTAAAATCTTTTTTGTGATGGTCTGATCCATCATCTCTGCTGTCTTTTATAATTTTTCTCGTGTAATTTGGCAAGAAAGTGCTAGGTAGTAAGAAAGAAAATAAACAGTCGAATGGTAACTGAAGTTATTTGTGTGATACTGCCGGTCTCAATTTCACAGTGCCACCTAGCAGCATTACTCCTGTTTTGCCATGTGTACAGTTACACACAGCTGATAGGAAAAAAACAGTCAGCAGAAGCACTGCTTGTAATGATGACTCTCATAGCAGTGAGGGAATTGGCGTGCTATTTTATTGTGCTGTAAGTGTCCCAGAGGCAGCGTTGAGCTTCATCAGCTCTGACACACCGAGACAAATGGTTCATCTGTTAAGCACAAAGCCCATTTTCATTCCTGAGCTGAACCAACAGCCTTCGTCGTCTGGATTTGGCCTTAATCAGCAGATGTGATGCAGTCTGACCAAGCATAAAATCATGCACAGCACAATAAATGGAAATAATATTTAAAATGATGCTTTTTTTTTTTTTTATTGCAGTTATTTATATTTCGGATTTTTTGCTCGGCTGTTTAGAAGAAAGTCGAGCTGTTGTCATGGCTTTGGCGGCATCTGTTCCACAAAAACGTCAACATTGACCATAACTTGAGAATGATGTGACCCAGAATGTTTAAATTCACACCATAGATTCATCTACTAAAAATCTGAATTGAATCTTGGTGCCCTTGATCTGAAGGTAAAGGTCAGAGGTCAAGTTTTCTGAAAATCTTGTGAATGCAATAACTCGAACAATTTTACCCATGAAATTTAAATTCCCTTCATAGATGTATACTGTTCAAGCTACACATATCAATCTTCACACACTTGTTAACTGACTTTACTGCAACAGCACTTTGGACCCCCCCCCCCAGCCCCCGTTACAACTCCGAATTAAGAAATATCTTGTATTTAATATTGCACGTTTCTTATTTTTAAACTATTTGATATATGTTGCATTTCATTTTTTTCCCCTTAATTTATATTTATATATAAAAATAATTCTAATAATTAGTAGTGATTTAAAGCTATGTGGAGCATCACTACATGCATAAAGTGTCATTTTAAGACTAAAATTGCGGTTGGATTATTTCCTCAAATCTCCCAGCATTATAATTTAATAAGATTACAGCCAGTAACACCATCTGCCATGTGTGGGTTCTCTTTTTCAAGTCTGCCTGGAGCTTGGAAGAAATTTGTAATTTTATGAAAGATTTTTACTCCGCATACTAGCAGGTGCCATCTAATGCCTGTTGGTAAACCTGTCACCAGACAACAACTTGCCAGATAAAGAGGAATAAGTGAGATGTGAGGTGATTATGTCTGCTCTTGTGTATTGACATGTTTTCATGAAGCAAGGGTTGCAAAAGTCAACTTTGCAGATACTTTGCTCATGGATATTTATTTAGTCTCCATTTCCTCCGAGGTCTTTGCAAGTGAAAACATTTCTTTCTCATTTGTAAAATGTCTCTCCTTTTTCTTATTCAGTTGTCTGCGAGAAGCGAAACCAGTCATCGGAGAGGTCTGGTGCAACAGAACAAGTAATTGTAAGCTCAGCCCGCAGTTCCTGTTAGCACTAGTGACTGTGTTAAACCTGTCGCCTTCAACAAGGAAGTGAATTTCACTTCGCCACAAGGGCAGGGAGACGGAACAGTCTCTGAGCCAGCTAGAAAACCTGCTGAGCAGGAATCAGAGCAGGATCCTCTGATTTGTCAGCAGCTCGGAGAAATGGAGATGGTACCAGTAACAGCCATGGGAATGGCAGCCAAACAAAGCCAGCCGTCTGGTGTAGCCCAGAAGCAGAGGAGCTGTGACGAAGAGGAGAAGCGGGACCAGTCGAAAGAGGAGCCACCACTGGAAATGAAGCAACTGGAAGGTTAGTTGTTGGACATGCTGCTTAAACACACCGTGTTACACTGTGATGATCAAGTGCTCCCTTAATTTAAACTTCAGGGATATCAGTCTGTCTCGTTAAGAAGCATTCATCCTTCCTGACTGATTTTTCTCAAGTTTTGCTTTTTGCTAGTGTCCTTGTTAGTGCTGGTAGCATGAGATGGTATCTGCAGCCCATTCATATTGCACAGGTCCAGGTCCTGGAGTGATCCTAATCAGATGCTCAGACCACCTCAACCGGCTCCTTTTTGTTGATACTTTGTCCTAAATTTCCACAGCCCCAGAACCCATGGTAAACCTGCAGTTTGTCAAGAATGATTCATACGAGAAGGGCACAGACTTGATGGTGGTCAATGTTTACCTGAAGGGCATCTGCAGGGATACAGCCAGAGTCATCTTTAGGGAACAGGACTTCACCCTCATCTTCCAGACAAGGTAGTCAACAAGAATATCTACTAATAAAATATGCAGTTTCCTTTTTGGCTAGCCTTCACAGAACAATAAGTGATTGATCTTCCTTTGGCTTCCTGTTGCAGTGATGCCAGTTTTCTGCGGCTCCATTCAGACTGTGGCTCAAATACAGTCTTCAAGTGGCAAGTCAAACTCAGGTACGGTTGGAGTCTGTTCTATGTGAAAAACCACCATCTTTAAATGAGCAGTTAAAGAGAGCAGCATTTCGAAGATTTTCTGTGTTGAGCTGTGTGGGCTAACCGTGCCAGTATACTGAGTTGACGCATTCCAGGAACCCCGGCCAGCTTCATCAGTCCCTCTAACAAATTGGAACAGTTATTAGGGCCTTATGAGCCATTTAAAAAAGTGCTAAAGCACTAGGGTTGGACCAGGGCAAATGCATCAGATAAGGGAGACATGTGTCACTTTGGCTCCACTTAATTCAAGTTTTTATCCACCATACTTCTTCATCTTCTAGTGTTTTATTTTTATGGGTTTAAAGACAAAGACATTGCTCCTCCACTCTAATCTGAGTTATGTCTGAAATGTAAATATCTTCAAAACATTAAGTGAGGAAAAATAAATGTCAAACAAAACAGGAACGTTGCATCGATAATATTCTCCTAGAGCACTCATCTCACCGCACTTCTTTCTACCTTTCTAATCTGACCCGTGTACTCTGCCTCCTGTGCCTCAGGAATCTGATCCAGCCTGAGCAGTGCAGCTACGCCTTCACTCCCTCCCGTCTGGACATCACTCTGAAGAAGAGACATAGTCAGCGCTGGGGGGGTCTGGAGGCCCAAGCCACACAAGGTCTGCTGCCAGGCTTCTACTTGTTAACACTTCATAAAGCTTTCTATTATAAACTCCAGTCTCAAACATACACATTTGGACATGATTATTGAGAAAAGTTCCATTTTTCTCACTTGAACTTAATTACCCATTTACCTTTTATTTACTTGAATTTATTTACAGCAGTTTATTGTCTATTGTCAGTTTATTTGTGGTTGAGACAAATGTGTGTTGGTATTTCAGGGGGCCCTCAGCTACAGGAGTTTGACCTCTGTAACATGCATGTAAATATGTATGGCTGCCAAACTGTATGTAATGTTCACTGTACAGTAAATGCCACTTTACCACATTTGCATTCTGTGGATCCAGAGAATGCTTGGAATTTGTGCCTCATCATTATTTCATCCATATTTAATTGCATGTGAAGGGAAATATTTTTTTCCAATAATTAGTGCAAATCTCTTTCCAGGAAAGCTTTGAAGATAAATACAGTAATTGTCAAAGATGATTTAATAAAAAGGCTTTGAATGCTGTGATGCATCACAGGCTATTACTATTTTTGTCTCGTTACTGACTTTCATCTTCTAACCACAAGCTCCATTGTCCTCTGTTTAAGGTGCAGTGGGTGGTGCTAAGGTCGCTGTGCCCTCCAGCCCTGCCTGCATGGAGAAGAGCCAGCCAGGCAGCAGCCAGCACAACCTCACAGTCAAGGAGGAGCCTCCACGAGTCGGGGAGGAAAAACCCAAGCCCCCCAAGGCCCCAACCAGAGTGGAGGATGCTGGTCTGGATTCTGTGGCTCCACGCACGGTCTCTGAGCATGTTGCCATTAATAAGCCGGAGCCCACTGTTACTATGGTGAATGTAACAATAAATATCCACATAAACTGGAGACTTTGTACCATTGTTTTTACTGATAGTGGTTTTATTATTCTTATTAGTTTGGCTACATGCCTTATGTCTTAAGAGCTCACAACAGTAGAGGTGCCGACCATACAGTGTGCATGTGTGAATAGTTGATGAGCAAAAGTGATAGATGCACAGAGGAAAAAGAGAAGTGTAGATGAACTCCAGTAAATCATGGCATTTGTTTCCTGTCTCAGCCTAAGCCTACCTGCATGGTACAGCCCATGACCCACGCGCTCCTGCCAGCAGCGAGCGCCATGAGGAAGAGGAAGAGAAGAAGGTGTGCCTACCTGGGTTTACAGGGTTGGTCAACCTCGGCAACACCTGCTTCATGAACAGCGTCATCCAGTCCCTGTCCAATACCAGAGAACTCAGGGACTACTTTCATGGTAAATACTGCATTTAGTTTTTGCCCCTTTTAAAAAATAATGCATGAATACATTTATAATTCAGTACTGTTTTAATAAATACCGCTCCAATGCAGCCCAGGGGTATAATTTAGTTCATTAATCCAGTGACGTTGCCAAAGAGAGCACTGTGTTTTGTTTTTTTTTGTTAAAAAGTTAAAGGGACTGTGTTTTATTATAGCTCGGGTACACAGACCTAGCCCACAGGGGCAGGTTTAATGAGTGCTCAGGAACTTCTACTGGATTTATCTTCATAAGCTACAACTGCAGAAGTTTGTCTAGTTCAAGCATTTAGAAATAAGTTATGCCAAATCTGGGTCACCTAGTTCTTTAGAAACAATATAATTTGCCGATGGTTGATGGGAAATAAATTCTGTGGACATTAGCAGATGTAGTGTGTCAGCTCATGTCAGGCTATGGTGTGTATTTTTAAATTTTTTAAAACAGTGCCCTACAACAATAAAAGATTCCGTAAACGCATTCATCATTCTTAGATGATGCTGAACTAGCAGCTAGTGCTGTTACTGCATACCTGTATTTCCTGTTCCCCCACAGACCGAGCATTTGAGGCAGAAATCAACTGCAATAATCCACTGGGAACAGGAGGAAGGCTTGCCATCAGCTTTGCTGTGCTGCTCAGGGCTCTTTGGAAAGGAACTCACCATGCCTTCCAGCCCTCAAAACTCAAGGTATAAAAGCAGCACCCTGAGATTTTCTCTAATAACTGTTTTTATTCTTCTATAGCTATTTTTCCACTTGAAAATGTAAATCTGTATTTGTTCAGTTTATACATCTCCCTTCGTTTTCTCAATTTGTTTCCAACCACACAGGCAATTGTGGCGAGTAAAGCCAGTCAGTTTACTGGTTATGCCCAGCATGATGCCCAAGAGTTCATGGCATTTCTGCTGGATGGACTCCACGAGGACTTGAACCGCATCCAGAATAAACCCTACACAGAGACGGTCGACTCTGATGGGCGGTTAGACGAAGTTAGTGTTTTTCCTTGCCTTTTGAGAGGAGATGAGTGTGACTGTAATTGCTGAATAAATTTTGGATTCCATCAAAGTAAATGAAACTACTTTTATGGAATAATGACCCCCTGGTAGAGTCTGCTGGAAGTTTGGCCTGATGTGCTTTGTTTGTTGGTGCAGGTGGTGGCAGAGGAAGCATGGCAGAGGCACAAGATGAGAAATGACTCCTTTATAGTGGATCTCTTTCAGGGCCAGTTTAAGTCCAAGCTTGTGTGTCCCACATGCTCCAAGGTAACACAGTTCTGCAAAATAATCCTGTTTATTTGTTGCTGTTACAGTAGCTAACTCCTTTTAATTTGTTCTAACTGATCTTTGGCCTCTCTTTCAGGTATCTATCACCTTTGACCCCTTCCTCTACCTGCCTGTCCCATTGCCACAGAAACAAAAGGTGCTCTCAGTTTTCTACTTTGCTAAGGAACCTCATAAAAAACCCATTAAGGTAAGATGAGCACTTTTTAGACCCAGCTGAAACTTCCTGGTTCTGCATCAATTAATAAAATGCTGAAACGCAAAGCTGGCTTTCGTGACCTGTTAATGAATATTTGTCTGTATGTGTCGCAGTTTTTAGTGAGTGTGAGCAAGGAGAACTCCAGTACTGCTGAAGTCCTGGAATCTATCTCCAGAAGTGTGAGGGTCAAACCTGAAAACCTCAGACTGGCAGAGGTTAGACATTTACAATAAGGGGATCTCATCCTCTGACAGTGTAATGCGAAGCAGTGGTAGCCTCTGAATACCACTGACGTTTAGAGATGACTTCCGCTAGGACACTTGAAGATAAAAACTAGCTTTGTTTAGGCTCTTTTATTTCATTTTGTTTATTTAACACTCAGGTGGGGAAGAACCGCTTCCAGCGCATGTTCCTGCCAGCCCATTCCCTGGATACAGTGTCCTCCTCCGACATGTTATTCTGTTTTGAGGTCCTTTCCAAAGACCTGGCCAAAGAGAGAGTGGTGTTGCTCAAAGTGCAGCAGGTATAAATCTCAAGTTTACATTTTGGCAACGTGCAAAATATGTGGTTCCATATATCAAAAGGCCTTATATTTGCCCCACAGAAACTTCAGGTCCCCAATATCCCCATCTCCAAATGTGCTGCCTGCCTAAAGCCTCCAGTGTCTGAAGAGGACAAACTGAAGCGGTGCACTCGCTGTTATCGTGTTGGCTACTGCAATCAGTAAGTTTTCCAAAACATTTTTTCTCCAGCTGTAAATGACTAAGTATGTTTAGAAGGGATTGAGTGGAGGAAAGCTGTAGTCCACCGTACAGTGATTCCAGTGTCATATTAATTAAATCTGTTTACTTTTCTCCCCTTCTTTTTCCAGAGTGTGTCAGAGAACCCACTGGCCCAGTCACAAAAGTCTCTGTCGACCCAACACCGAGAACGTGGGCCTGCCTTTCCTGGTCAGCGTGCCAGAGTCTCGACTCTCATATGCCCGCCTCGTCCAGCTTCTAGAGGGTTATTCCAGGTACAGTCGATTTTATTTGGAAGACGTCGTGTCAGATTTATAAATGTTAGATTTGCTGTGACGTGTCTGAGTTAGGGATGTTCCTAATTTTAGTTGATTAGTGGAAGGAAAAAGAAAAACTCAAACTGCTTGACTGTTCTAAAAGTAAGAACACATAAACAAATATCACATGTATTTAAGACACATGCAATGCTGTTAATCGCAGTCTTCAATAACCTGTTTATATTAAATGCTGCCCGGCTCTTTGCGCTGAGCACATGTTGCACACTATGGCAGATTAATTTTCCCAGTTAGTTTAGAATGTTAGCCGCGCTCTCACCAGTCTTCTTTCTTTGTAGTTAATGTTTACATGCATGTATAGTGAAGTATATACCAGCTGACACTTCCATTCATTTAAACCTATTTGACCTAACACTAACTACTAGAAGTAAGATTTTTTTTTCTTATTTAGCTGCTAGCAAGTCTGTTTCTTGCAGTAGTTCTCCAACTTTTCCTGGCAAAGGCTGAAAAAGTCCACTCACCACAACCCAGTTTTTTTTTTTTTTTTTTTACTGCTGACAATAATAAAAGGATCCAAGTTGACTTTTAAATGTGAGCATAATAGCAAACTTTAGTTTATGTTTCCTACAAAAATTATTTTTCATTCAACTTAGTTTCCCTCCCAGTGTATTATTGCTGGCAACTTCAACAGGAGTCAGAGCACCATTGTGAATTGTCTATATGCCAGCTACACAGATGGATATGTGAACACCCAGAAACATGTTTGATACTCGGCGTGTGACAAATTAGATCTGATCTGAATGTCTCGTGAGTCTACGCTTGTGCTGCTAGATGTAAAGTAATCAGTAGATTTTACTGTTTGGTTGGATTTAATTATGAATACTTTGTGAACATTAAATGTTTTCTAAAATTTAGTGAGCTTTTAAGGTAATCTCCACTTAATCTTTCTGTGTGCAGGTTTTCCGTCAACGTGTTCCAGCCTCCTTTCCAGTCAGGCAGAACATCTCCTGAAACATCACAATGCCGAGCAGACCTTCCTCCAGTGCCAGCAGGCTCCCCTGAGAGCCCTGGGTCAGGAGATGAAGCTGTGGGTGGTAGTACTACTGTAGGAGCAGGTAATCTGGAGCTGGAGAGCCACTCGTCGCTGACTGAATCCCAGGGAGAGTATGCTCAGGCCTCAGCTATCCACTCAGGGGAGTCAGAGTCCCTCTCCTCTTCCCAGACATCCCTCTCCACCACACGGACTACAGATTCAGGATTCTCTGAGCCAATTTCCTCCTCTTGCTGCTTTCTGGACCCTCATGCTGAAAAAGAGACGTCCTGTGAGAAGATGGTGCGGCCAGAAGGTAAATGCATAATTCAGATTCTTCATTAATTCTGTGATTTTGATTTTCTTGCTTGTGTTCTTTTTTTTTTAACCTCTTCAACTTTCTGCAGCTGCAGTAACAGGGTATCAACATCCGTGTGAATCGGCTTCAGGTCACGCTAGTCAGTTCTACATAGCTCTGTTGGACTCAAACAACAAGGAACAAAGGCTGGATGATAAAGGTGCGACCCCACTTTTCTACAGAACTCATTTTTCATTTGATTTTTAGTCTTAATATTTCCACATTGGGTAGAATTTGCAAAATAAGGTGCTAATTTGAAATGCTCTTTGTTAAGACTGGTATCAGTTTATAGTCATCTTAAGACTAGTTTTGCCTTGTATTGCAAAGCATACTGAATTTTTCAGACTTCTTTTTTGTCTAAGATTATTTTGGGGCATTTTTATTTTTTTGGATAGTGGAACAGTGAAGATTAGACAGGAAAATGGGGAGAGAGAGCAGGGAAATACACACAGCAAAGGGCTGTGAGTTGGACTCAAACCCAGGCCGCTGCACCTCAGTTACTCAGTCTTCTTAGGTTAAAATACTTTTTTTTTTTTTTAATGTGAAAAAAATTTTTTTTACAAAAAAACAAACTTGTTTTTCCCCTCTTCTATGAACCCGTCTGCAGAAGATGCACTGGCAGACCTGCCTGATGATGCGACCCTGGAGCTGGTGTGGAAAAACAACGAGCGCCTAAAGGAGTATGTGCTGGTGAGCTCCAAGGAACTGGAGTATGAGGAAGACCCTGGTTCTCTGAGTGAGACGGCCAGAGCAGGACACTTCACCCTGGAGCAGTGCCTCAACCTTTTCACCAAGCCAGAAGTGCTGGCACCTGAAGAGGCTTGGTAGGAGTTTTTTTTTAATTATTTAAAAACGAATAAATAAATTAAAAGGCTGGATTGGCATTGATTATGATTCTAGTAGTGTTGTTCTTTTTATTTTATTTTATTTTATTTTTTTTACAAATTCCACTGTTTCCAAAATATGTCATTCTAGACTTCACAAGGCAAAAATCCTCAGTGGTGCATGTGTCTAGCTTGTGTAACAATAAACTGAGCTGTAACTTTCTCTTTTCCACTCTATAGCAGGCAACAGTGGCTAAACTGGTCTGTTTCTGGATTGTGTCAGGCCTAGGCATTCACACGAAGGCTTTTTTACCATTATTGTTACAAATACAATTGAGAAAGAAAAACACATTGATATGATAAGTTGTGGTGGATATTACTAAGATCAGGGTTCTAGCCAGCGGTTGATGCGCCTTGCTGAGGTGCTGTTGTGCTGGGCGGAGAATTTCAGCAGCTAGCTACAAGAACAGATTGCTATTGTAACAATTAGCTAGCGCTGTGACCATTGGCATTAGCAAATGGTTGTTTGGTACCTTCGGTCAGTACCAGGAGGGGGACCCCCCCACCCCCAGTCAGACGTTTGGTACCAAGATTTAGCCCACCCTTTACCGCTTTAATAGCTTCAACTCTTCTGGGAAGGCTTTCCACAATGTTTAAGAGTGTGTTTATGGGAATTTTTGACCATTCCTCCAGAAGTGAATTTGTGAGGTCAGACACTGATGTTGGATGAGAAGGTCCAGTCTCCACTTCAATGCTCAGCCATGGAAACCCATTCCATGAAGCTCTCTTGAGCTTTGTGGCTGAGTTTCTGTCATTCCCAATCACTTGGGAAAGACTGGACTTGTTGCACAGGTGGCATCCTATCACGGTACCACGCTGGAATTCACTGAGCTCCTGAGAGTGACCCATTCTTTCACAAGTGTTTGTAGAAGCAGTCTGCATGCCTAGGTGCTTGGTTTATACACCTGTGGCCGTGGAAGTGATTGGAACACCTGAATTCAGTCATTTTAAAACTTGTTTATAGTTCACCACCACGAAGGTCATATGTATGAAAATGGCTAACAGATCCACTGGGCTAATAGATAGATTTGCTAACTTGATGTTTGAAACTTGCGTCTGAAATGAAATTCTGCTGCAAGTGTGATCTGAAAAATATTATTTGATTATGCTGTCGATTCTCCTCCTGAGCTGGTCTTTCTCTGCTGTCTTTTATTAAGGTACTGTCCAAAATGCCAGCAGCACCGTGAGGCCTCCAAGCAACTGTTGCTGTGGCGTTTGCCCAACGTTTTGATCATCCAACTCAAACGCTTCTCCTTTAGGAGCTTCATTTGGAGGGATAAGATCAATGACATGGTTGACTTCCCTGTCAGGTAAATACAAGCTTAAAACTTTTGTTAACGGCAGTTTAAATATTGTTAATAATAGTAGTGTATCACTCAGATTATTTGTTTTCATGACATTACCTTCTCTTGTCTTTCAGGAATCTAGATCTAAGTAAGTTCTGTATTGGCCAGAAGGATGAGATGCAGCAGCCCCCTATCTATGACTTATATGCAGTCATCAACCACTATGGGGGAATGATAGGAGGCCACTATACTGCCTATGCTCGCCTGCCAAGTGACAAGAACAGCCAGCGCAGTGATGTTGGTGAGTCTGTGATCAATGAGGCGTATTTTTATGTATATGGCTCTAATACCAAATAAGTGTTACAGTTTCACATGTTCCCACCACCGCTTACCCGCCTCTCTTCCCTCCTTGTCTCTCAGGCTGGCGTCTATTTGATGACAGCACCGTAACAATGGTGGACGAGAGTCAAGTGGTGACACGTTACGCTTATGTTCTGTTCTACCGGCGACGAAACTCCCCGGTGGAGAGGCCGCCACGCTTCCTCAGGCCTATAGGAGCAGAGTCGCCCACTGCTGCAGGAGCTACCGCCAGCCAGGTGAGGGAGCCACACTAAGAGACAGAGGGCCTGTCAGGTGGTTGCCCATGTTTAGACTTTCTCCAAGCTTATCATTTCCTATTGATACAGGTCCCATGTTTTTTTGTTTTTGTTTGTTTTTTAGCCTTTGGGTGAAATTTGAATAAAGGTGTTCAACAGAGTTTCCAGGAATTTACCCCATGTCTCATTCACGTCAGTGTTGTAATGTAGTTTGCTTAATTGGGGTCATTGGAAGATTTTAGCTTTGGTTACTGTGATCTGTTTACAGTGAGGCAGTTGTACATGCTTTGTACATTGTATCAGGTCCACCTGTCAATGGATTTTGGGAAATTAATAAGTGTTGCAGTATTTGCCAGGTCTTAAGAGACAGGCCTGTGTGTTGAATGTCTTTGAGAACTGATGTCTCTGTTCAATTAGTCTTGACAAGAGGAGCTTGTGCTCTGACATTCTGAACAGCCCAGTGGGTTTATAAAGGATAGATCCATCACTGAGATGGTCTGTTAATCGCAACTCTACAAAGCTCAGCTGTCAAGCAGCATTAGCATTATCCTTTTTTTTCTTTCTCTCCTCATTTGAGTGTACTGCTTTTTTTTTTTGTGCCATTTGAGTGTCCCTGTTGTTAATAATAATAATAATAATAATAATAATAATAATATTGTTGTTGACCTGGTGGAAAGCTGAAAAGCAGGAAATACACAAGATAAGCAATTTATGTATCGTGGGTGATCTCACTTTGACTTGCAAATCCATATGGGGTCAAATTAAGTGGATAATGTTTTTTTCTTCTTTTTCATAAATCTTGGTGGCACCGTGATATTAAAGGATTCCCTTCAGAGCTTTGTTGTAACCAAATGAACAGCAAAAAAAAATTGTCTCCTTTGAGTGTTTCAAGCCAGAAACATTGTATTTGAGTATTATAAATTCACCATTGTTTACATTGATGAGTATATTTCATTCCTGTCTATCAATGACTTTGAAACCACTGAATTGTATTTTTCCATGTGAGCACAGTACAAACAAAATGGAGATTCTTTATTTTAAAAAAAAAAAAATCACTTCTTATCACTGCTGGATGTGACGAACTCCACATGGTTCCTTAGGAATAAATGCTGTGAAGTGTTCAGTTATTGCATGAACTGTCAAAGCTCAGGCTTAATTTTCATATCATTTCATATCAGGAAGAATATACTATGTTACACAATGTTTCCAACATAATGGGTAAAATATAAATTTCATAATCTGAGCTTTTAGTAGTAAGAGCTTGAAGGCGTCCCTTTGTTCAACTCTGAATCGTGCAAATTTGATTCTCCGTTCTTTTTAAAGAACAAACCCACCACTGACCCAGGTTCAGTAGGGAAGACATGTCTTCATCTCCTTACAAATCACTGTGCTCATCAAGTACATACAGTTTCTAATGTGATGGTAGTATTTGTTAGACGACACACCTTTTCCTAGAAGCTGACACCGGTTTCCGCCAATCGCAGGCCTCTCTAATATGGCGGCAACTGGAGGAGGAGGAGGAGGACGATGGGCTTGACGAAGGGCCCCGTGGACTGTTCCACTCTGCGCTGCGGCGACGCCGAACGCAGAGGAACAGAGGCGAGGAAGATGGAACAGAAGGGCCGGTGCGATGGCACCGCAGGCAGAGGATGTCGGACTATCCCGATGATGACTGCGTGCGATACTTTGTTCTGGGCACGCTCACTGCAGTGCTCGCTTTATTTGTCAATCTGGTCTACCCTCTTCTTTACAAAGCCAGCTCGACCTGAGCACTGGCTCTGTGGTTTCCTGCTGGACCACCGCTAAAATAATAATAATAATAATGATAACAATAATAATAATAATAATAAATGTTAGTCTGTAGAAACAAGAATAGGTATTTTTATTTTGTCAAACTTTTGCCAGTAAAATATTTTTCTGTTCTGCACAGCATCACAATACTTGAAGTGGCTAAACCCTTCAAAGACCTTATTCATATAGAAGAGGCTTATGTTAATGTCACAGCAGATCATGAGAGAAGCTTGTAGTTGAAGCTGCAGGAGACCATCCGCAGACTGTAATGACGTATTCAGTGTGAAGTTTTCACTACATTACCTTTGCATTGTTTAGAGTGCCCTCTAACTCGGTGTATTTCTAAAGAAAGTTGCAGTTTTTAGTGTCTAGTAAGAATTCTCTGATCAGCTGTGACAGCCTTAATTATACAGCGAATACGTGGAGTTGAATCACCAAACCCCGAAAGCTTATTCTTGACTCTAACAGCTTGACAAAAACGATCTCCACTGACGGAGCAGCGAAGCACCGAGATGTTGTTGAAAGCTCTGGAAGATGCTCACAGCTGGAGCCTTTTTAGGTGCACTGGGACAGAAGTTGTATAATTGTGTAGTATCCTTTAAAATACTTATAAGCTCAGAATTCTAAGAAAATGATTTTGCCACACCAAGCTGCTTCTGAAGAGCACCTTTTGTTTCCAGTGCGTTACACTCATAAAAGATCTTTATGTAGGATTCAGTGGCGACCGGCCGTCTGCCCGGGCGTGTACAGAAGTCTGTGCTGTACCTGTTTGAGTCTTCCTCTCTGTTACTGGAGAAACATGACTCATATTTAGCAAACAGAAACGTATCCATGTGTATTTGCAGGTGTGTTTACACTAATAAACAAAGCTATGTCTTCTTATAGAGCCCCATAAATCCTACACACTGGTCCTTTAACAGTATAAATGTAAAATTTCTGATCCTGTCCAGACACCATTGTTTGTTTTTAATGTCCTCTTTTAGCAAAATGTACTGTAGTGAGTTTTCTACAATATTTCTTGGGTTTGTTTTTAAGTGTGTGATTATTGAATATCTCTAAGCCATACCTGCATTGAAGTTTTCCGATTCACAGAATGAATTTGTAGGGTTTCCTTCTTGTTGTTGTTTTGAGCAGCTTGCAGAAGATGCAGTATATTCACAGCCATAAAACTATGAATTTCCATCTGCCTTTGAATGTAATGTTTGTAGATTGCACTACTTTGAATGGAGTTGAATTATGAATGATTTTTGGAACTTTAAACTGTTGAGCATTAATTGAATATTTAATTAGGACAGTTGCACCTTCACTTACATGTAAGCTGTAAGTAAAGGTATTTTTGTAGAGGTCTAAAAATATATTAACACATAAGAAGCTGGATGACTTCATCTTGTCATTAGCTATTTGAGCAGGTGTGGAAGTCTTGCAGACGCCACACTGTCCACAGATCATTTCTTTGCTCTGCAGTCGTCCTGTGATGGTCGTGTGTGTGTGTGTGTGTGTCTCTGTTTGGGTCTCAGGGAAATCCCAGGACTTTTCTAGTACCCCGTCCGTGTAGAAAGACCTGCGTTTGATCTGTAGAGCTCAGAGCAGCGTCAGACCGTATACTTGATTCAGACATATGCAATTCTCAACTCTTGACGTAACAATTGTTAATGGTTTGTGATCTAAGTTTTCTAATTTGTCTCATAAAGTCCTAGGTGTGTTTTAGGGGGGTCAGGCTCTAACTGCTGATTGGCTGATTTAAATGGACCTGACTGATTAAAATGATCTGAATATGTGTGTGTAGTCTAATTTAAAAGGTTGATTGCAAAATAAGAATAATCATGACCTGTGTTTTGTGAGGCCTCCATCTGTAATATTAGCTATTGCAAGTACTGTATTGAAGAGATCATAACCTATTTTAATTTCCATGCAATAATGTATCTTAATACCTCTGCCTAAATGCTGCTTTCTAATATATAAGCTTTGTGAAAATAAAATTCCCATCTTTGTATAGTTTGTCTGTTGTTAATAATTGTGTTCCATGCTCACAGATGAACTCAGAATACTGAGCCTACGTGATTGATTGTTAACACTGGTTTATTTTACAGGCCTCTAGCCAGTCGCTATTTGGGACAGATCTGGATGCCGAAGGACCGCCTACGTTGACCCCTGAGGTACCCTCTGACCTCTACGCCCACTCCAGCGAGTGCGCGGCACCATCCTACAGCAACATGGAGGAGGTGGACTAGTGGCTACAAGGACTGATGAAAGAAATGACAGGAGAGTCGGAGGTCCGTGGAGGGTCCCCCAAGTGGGAGCAGCTCCTCAGCTGAAGACACATCTGTCTTCATTGGTTACACTGGCATCCGAATCAGGTGTCCAGAGAGGGTTGGGGTGGGGCAAAAGGTGCAATGCTAAAAGATCTGGAAGTGGGCTTTGAGGATTTGACTGCACTCACTTGTGACAGACCTTCAGATGCACACATTATTATACTCACATTAATAACCATTGAAGACTTACACGTGTAGTTCTGGTCATCGGGTTCATATAGGGACACACTTGTATAATCTCAGAGCTCCTCTTAGCAGCTCACAGTGAAGCTGCTGCTAATGGAGTTCCTCCACCTAACAATCACCTAACAGAGGGTGTCTGTGCACCAAAGCTCCTTGTGGTCTGGGTTCAAATGAAAATAGCTAAAAACCTCTTCTCGCTAACATTAACCAGACCTGTGGTCAGTTATTAGGGTATATTTGGAGACTTTGATTATTGTCGTAATATAAATGTTTTTGTTTTTTTTCCCTTTTAAAGTTTGATTTGCCTGGTTTGTTTGTGGCAGTGTATTCAGTAAGTTGGACTGGAATTGTAGCAATGCAAAGGAAAAAAAATGTCAGATGGTGCTGACCACCTTTTTTTGTTATTTGGTTTTAATACAGACAGCACATGCTTTTTCTGTCTTGCCGCTCTCTAAACTTGATTTAGCTTCAGTTTCTCCTGCGTTTTTCTTTTGTACTTGTTTAGTTATTCGACCTGTGGCTGCATTTGTCAGAAAGCTTCAGTATAAACTGAAATGTGCATGACTGCATGCGACCCTCGCCCCTTGTCAGATGTCCCCTCACCACCTCTAGCTGTGTTTCATTATTTCTGTTTTTTGTGAGCTGTCTAGCCTCACCTTGTTTCCCCTCCTTTGTAATGGACTGCATATATAATGTGGGGATCATTAAGAATGCTGCTGTGGATACATATAAATGGTTAATATAAATAAAAACAATTTTGAGAATTGCTGACGGTTGTGGCTGCAGTCTTTTCTCTCTGTACATGAGAATAGTGGACATCTTTCCCAAAGGTGTATCAGTCACTGCTTATGTGACACATTTCACAACTACGTACTAGTATTTTAGCTAAATTTAAAATTGTACTTTGTAAATTGAAAATTGTGTTAAGTCAGTCATAACTTAGTTGGTTTTCTAAGGCTGCCAATGAGTTGAAGCTGCCATTAAAGCTGAAGACATTAGTAGACACTTCACTGATTAAACATTTAAATCATGGTGTCATGGAATTAGGACACTGACCGATTCATAGGAAGTATACTGATGTTAATCTGCATCTAAAATGCAACTTCTGCACTACCCAAAAGGCAATGTACAAAACATGGGAGGGGGGCAGGTCCCAGGGTCAGGCGTCTGCAGGCGTGAAACAGACTCATTACAGTCAATGGCTTTTAGTAATGGTGGTAACCATACACCTGTGCATCAAATAATACAGAGCCGTACGGACAAAACACAAAGAGATCTAACGAAATGACAAATTAGTGAAAGGGCAGCTAACATTTGTCCTCCATGCCTGGCCTGCTTTATAATTTATAATGCCATTAGCTCCAACTCCTATATGCATATAAATAAACATGAGGTGACATGAAGTGTGTTTACATGAGGCTAAAACAAACACAGATGGGGTGAAAAAGGAGATTAAGATGTCCAAAGTCTTCAAGCTTTTGTTAATGAGTTCCTTTTCTTTGATCCACGGACAAAACCTGATTCCTGCCATTAGTTTCTGATTGTCAGTCAGCGGCATTTTGTGGCCTTTTCCACTGAAGTCTAATAAATTGCCCAAACACCCGTGTGTAGGTGAAGCCACAATCCTGGGTGATTCCCGTGTTCAAAACCGTAAAGCTGGAGGAAACAGAGGGTGGCGCTATTGCACGCCGTTTCGTTGCATTCAACCACATACCCGCCGAGGAAGAAGAAACAGCGCCAGCTGGGTGAGGGGTGACGGGGAAGTGCCGGTAAATAACCACGAGTCAGTCCTGAGGCGCTCAGGTAGGAAACTTTAGCTGAAAAATTTTCAACCCATTAACTACGGTGTCATTGTCATGGCGGAGGTCGGTGAGAGCAGCGGCCGCCGAGCTGAAGAAGATGACGGGACGGAAAGCAGAGAGGTCCACGAGTGTGTGTGGGGGGCAGGTGACCCCACGGTGACAGTCCCTCGGGGGCTCTGGTCCACACATCACGAGCAAACGAAGAAAAAGCTGTTCCTGCATGTTGACCTAAACAACACCATCCTGGTGTCGGACGCCGTGACGTGTCAGGGGACGGTGGCTGCTCTGGACTGCTTTTTGACCACGGTCACCTGGGGGAAGAAGAGCAGACACGGTAAAGTGAGCTTAATGGTGCTTTTCAGTGTCGCGCAGGAATGCTGGGAATGCGTGTGCGCCCGGTCAGCTGATGGGGGGGGGGGACTTACTGCTGCTGTTGTTGTGCTGAAGGAACACTCAACTGAACTCCGTTTAAAATGAACTGAAGCTCCTTCTACTTTCCCTGACCTGAATACCGGTTTATCAATAAACTAACTGACATCTAAAGCCTCATAAATTCATGTTATTGTCTTTAATGTTTGGCAGAGTGTGGGTCCCACTAAGGCTGAAATGTTACTTTCTATTATTACATGACTGAATGAATGAATGATATTAGGTGTTAGAGAATTTTCACTGTAGATAAGAGAGAGCGAGAACCTTGGATATGAACCCTTCGCCTCCTTTGTCCAGTTGTTTATTGTGTTGTTCTCATCGTCTCTGTGCAGGAACGTGGGAATGGTTGAGTGACTCACCCTCTCTGCTCCCACCCTGCAGTGATGCTGTAAGCTATTACTCCCAGTTTGGACGGATTCCTGGTTTCACCTCTGGTGCTGGGCGTCGCTTCCGTAAGGTTCTGGACGAGCACCTGAACCTGCTCTGCTGGCCTGAGGGAGTAAAGGTAGGTGTCCTGTGGGACAGCGTCAATAGGGCGGGCATTTATTGAAGTCTGTGAAGCTTCTGCCGAGCCCTGAGAGAAAATCGTTAAACTCTTATTACTCCTTCTTGTCAGATTTTGATTTTTCAGTGACTTGAGAGAAACCTGGAACCTGTGTGTATACAGTGCGGTGTTGTTAGTTTAGTGGCAGCTGGCATGAATCGAATGGAATATGTCATTTTATATTTAACCTTTGCCTTATCACGCCGGGATCACCAATGCAACATTTATTCATTATTTAATTACTTTCTCAGTTCATTTTCACACTTTCTACCCATCCCTCACTTTGACAGTCAGGTTGTTGTTGCCTGCATCCTGGTTATCGGCGAACTGCTGCTTTTCATTAAATCAGCTGTTGCACTTATTGAAACCAGCTTGGTAGGCTGATGCAATTACGCACTGCTAACTGCTTCCTGGCTCCGTGTCCTCTGCAGGGAGACAAAGACCTGTCTGTAAAAGGAGAAGACGGACGCCTGTACCACTGGATCCTCCCCTCCTTCTTCCAGCTGCTTAGAGACCTTTCACAGGAAGGTCGGGAGTTTGCCGTCCTCTTCCGTACGTTTGGAACCGACCTACCTCGTGTGCTGAGAGCCGTATCCCGAGCACTCGACGGGGCACATCCGCTGTTCCCTGATCTGCCTCAGCTAAAGGTAACTTAGGATTACACTCAGCTGTGAGTTTGAACGAGACTGCACCACTTCTCAGTCACTTGCCAATAATGACAGCCGATGTGACATAAAGTCAGAAATAGTAATGGAGGAGCAGGGGTGGAAATGCTAAAGAGATGGCTGTCAGTGTTCTAGGAGACACTCTTTGAGGCAGAATGCAGAGGTTTATGACTGCAAGACACTGGAGTGCATTTCATATCAGGTAATTTTTCCAGGATTTAGTTAATAAAGGGAGGGTGGTGGTGGTGGTGGTGGTGGTGGTGGGGCACAATGGCATTCCCAAGCCAGGCAGTAGATGTAATCCCTCCAGTGTGTCCTGGGTTTGCCCCTGGTAGGACATTTCTGAAACACCTATGCTAGAAGGCGTTCAGGAAGCTTCCAATTCAGATGCCCGAGCCATCTCAACTGTTTCCTTTTCGAGCATGTTGGTTAGCACTACTGCCTCACAGCTAGACTGACATCTAGGTCTGGGTTCAAATCCACCTTGGCCCGGGCCTCTCTGTGTGGAGTTTTCATGTTCTCCCCGTGTCTGCGTGGGCTTCCTCCGAGTACTCGGGTTTCCTCACACAGTCCAAAGACATGCAGTCAGTGGGGTTAGGTTAATTGGTGATTCTAAATTGCCCATAGGTGTGAATGTGATTGTGAGTGGTTGTCTGTCTCTCTGTGTTGGCCCTGCGACAGGCTGGCAACGTGTACAGGGTGTACCCTGCCTCTCGCCCTATGTCAGCTGGAATAGACTCCACCCCCAACCCTCCGCGACCCTGAACAGGATAAGCGGAAGAGGATGGATGGATGGATTTTTTTTTCCTTGTTGTTGACTTGTTCAAGGCTGAGTGAGTATATGGAAGCTCTGACTTATCAGCATCCACGTCTTGTACAGCCACATTCTTACGTCCTTGCCTCAAGCTGTGGGTACTACATGACTCTATGAGACAAAAATTCCATCAACTAATCTCAGAATTCTTGGATGCACTGAGTCCAGAGATTTGTATGCTTTTAATTTTTCATATGGAGTCTAGGTTTTTCACAAGCTACGTGAAAATATCCTAATTCAGACCTGTCACATCACCACATCACATACCGATCATTGGCTTTTAAAGACTTTGAAAAGGTCTGCAGGATGTGTAGGAGGTGATCAGCTGATGTGGGCTGGTACTGAGATCAGCACTGCACTGATTCATCACATAGTTGCCATTCTTCATATTACGTAGACTTTGCACTGAGAAATTCTGCCATGCCATGACTCATTTGTTGCTACTCAAAATGGTTCCACTGGAACAGTGATAGATATCTCTCTCTCACTCCCACACACACACACACACACACACACACACACACACACACACACACACACACACACACACACACACACAAACACAATTGGTCTCACTTCCTGCTTTGCTTAAAGCTGTTGCTGTTTTCACTATCTGGTTGTCACTACCTAAGGGTGAGGTACTTCCCTCGTCTGTCACCTCCAGCACTTAAACAGGACTGAGTTAATAATAAGTGGTCTTATAACTATAACCTATTCACATCGAGCTGATGCTTCATCTTACTTAGGAACTTGGCCTACCTTATTTTAGTTACACTTTAAGCCAAGTCTCACATCATTAAGGAATAAAAGAAGGCAACTTCAAGCACTTTTAAAACACTAAATAGAGCACGATAATTAGAAGCCTAATTATTAATGTTTTGCTCTGTTGCTTTTTTTACTAGTGGAATTCATTGTAGCTATGCTGCAAGTATCGTAATGTGTTCAGCTCTTTTTTGTGTGTATTTTGGCCTATCCCAGTAAAAGCTGATGTTGATATTGTGCAGGGGTGAGTGACTACAAAGACGATCTTTGGCACAGCATGACCTTCTGCGCTCTTACACATGAAACCTTCCCCTCACACAGGCAGTCTCAAACATGCATCTACTTGACTCGTCACCCGGAGGGTTTTGTACCCGTTAGCGCACCGGAGTGAAGTCGATTGATTCTGAGAAGAGCATAGATTGGGAAGGATGGCTGGATAGATGTGGGGGGTTGGGTGGGCGGAGGATGGATGAGATGCCCTCAAAGGGAGCCTGTCAGCCACAGTTAGCTCCGTGAGGAAGAGCTCAGTGGAAATCTTATTCAAACAGCCTCCTGTCAGATGCTATTAATCTGTGTTTTGAGACAGAAGGAGCAGGGATGGAGATCAATCACAGGACCTAATGTGAGTGCTCACTTTGGGAACTTGAGTTGTCTTCGTGCTTCAGTGAATTCTTGGGCGCTCGGCCGCTCGCCCCCACAGGGCGGGGTTTATCAGAGACTACCTCCAGAATTTGGGAGTTGAGAGGATGGAACAACCTGCCTGCAGTCCTGACCTCAACCCCACTGAACACTTGTAGGATCAGCTTGTGCGTGCTGTTCATGCCAGAGTGACCAACACAACTACACTGGCTGCCTTGGGACAAATGCTGATTGAAGAATGGGATGCCGTCCCACAGCAGTGTGTGATCAGCATGAGGACGAGTTGCCAGGCTGTTGTGGCTGTGTGTGGTTCTTCCTCATGCTGCTGAGGCCCCTGTTTGTCAAATGAATATTAACGCAAGTTTGTCTTGTTTCTTCAGACTTCAATCAGTCAATCCGATAAATGACCCCAAACCAGAGTCAGTAGCAGAATAAGCTGTTTGGCATTGGCAGAGAAGATCTGGAAAGTTTTTCGTGGGTGCAACCCACATACTCACCTCTGCTGCTCAACCCATAAAAGCTTTTTCCTTACAAATGTGGCTCCATTTAAAGGGACATAAACAGGCTTTCCAACGGTATAAGATTTATTGCCATGAAACCTTGTTACAACAAATAATTAATCCACCAAACATAAATTTTCATCAGTTTTTTATTACGCGCCTTTAAGACCACAAGCTTTTGTGTTGTATTTCACAAATGTAGAATGTTATGCAAATGCGCTACATGATGGTTTAAGCTTTTAAATGTCTATCATATACCGTCAGTGTGCGGTGAATCCCTCGTGTTTGATCCAGCAGGGAGTAAAAGCATGCAGACTGCTGGGGGGAAAACGGCAAAGAAACAGACTGCTGATCAGAACCAGTGCTAATATTAAATTGACTACTTGTAGGTCAACTGTGTTTAGCTGCTCTCCACATAATGGTTTATGCTTAAATATAGAGTTCTATGCTAGCATAGGAGACATAAAGACGATGTCATACCTTTTAATGACATAAGCAAAGGCACTTACAGCTCTGTTAGGCTGTACCTCAGCTCAGTGGTGCTTTGAGGTAAATGCAGACATAAAAAGTGACTGTTGTGCTGATGTGTGTTTAGCAGGTGTTGTTTGCCATGTTCATGTTTCACTGTTAACTTGTTCAAATATGCTAATTAGCGCTCAGCACAGAGACCTTTGCAGGTATTTAAATATGGTTTTTAGCCTGACTAGTGCCGACTTTTTTTTGTAAGTACGGTTTACAGATGCTCCCTAAATGTGTCACGTGAAGCTACTGCTGTGGGAAGCCAGAGCTATAAGGACTCAGGTTTAGGTTTGGGTAAGAATTTGATGCTTAGTTGTGAATGCTCTGCTGTTGATTTAATGTCCTCACAAAGATACCTGTTTGTGTGTCTTTTACCCCTCACTCACTGCAAACACTGGAGGATGACTCTGACAAGGGGGGAAAAAAAGGAATTACCATTCCAGTTTATCCTGAGGACATTTTAAGCTTTTTTTATGATGTTTGATAGTTTGAGTTTTTATCTTAAAGTATCCATACTGCAGCATGGCAGAGTTGTTGTGGCACAGCCTTTTTAAAACTTTACATCTGCAAGACTTTCAGCTGATAACACAATTAATTTAGTTCAAGTCTGCCAGAGGCCGTATTTTAATAATAACAATAATTTCAAATAATTTTTTTTTGGTTTTCTTGCTTACCACAGAGTTCTGAGCCGTTCTCCCTCCTTCTTTATCTCTCTGACTCTAACTCTTCTTCTTGCTCCCGGCTCAGCTGAGCGTGGATATGACTCCAGGCAAGATCCGCTGCGGCAAGAAGGGAATCGTCCTGAGTCGAGCCGAGGAGCGCGTATCCTCTCGCGATGGGGAGAGAGGCCTGTACGAGTACTTCAGCTCTGTGCGGGGTCTGGGAGGATTTCAGGACCACTTTGACTGGTATTCTCAAAGCTTCTCAGAGAAAGCCTGATTGTGGATTTTCACGTCTCTCTCTGATCTTTCCTAATCTTTCCCTGTCTTTGTTTTCTGTCCAGGTGGGCTGCTAATACCTTCTCCATCCATGGGGGGAAGCCAATGTGGGTCGACCCCTTTGACGAGCATGTACAGCACATCTTTATAGATGACAACATACGACAGAATGACGAGGATACTATTGTAAATCCAAAGGTAATGCCACTTATTTTTTTAAAAATGAAATACTTTACTCACACAGTTCAGCATGTGTTTGCTCATGATACTAGATTTTACTTTGTATGAGGATGCAGGGTTTCCTAAAATGGGTTCTTTTGTGAATGTAATTCACTTCTGTAATTTTAAGATGGCATTTTGTTTTCTGCATCGCTCAGTAGGTGTTCATTGAAATACACGATGGGTTGTGTGGGTGAGCTGCTGGCAACCAGCCCCAGCCCGTTGGAGTAACTTTCACGAGTGTGCATTTGTCATATGTATTTTGAGGCTCTATATGAAGCCCACGCTCTGAGCCGGACCTGCATTTTTCCACCATTGATCAGAAGAGTGCACAGTTAAACTGAGCTGAGCAAAGAAGCAGCGCCGCTGGGACACGACGTCCATCCTTTTTCTTCCACTTATTGAAGTCAGGGTTGCAGAAGGGATACGATATAAAAAATAAAATGCAAAAAAGATACAGGAACAGAACAAATGTTGGTTTAAAAAATGGTTTGAGCAGTAAAAGTTTTGGCAAATGTAACACTACAGAAAAACTGTTCATAAACCTGTAAAAAAACCAAAAAAAACAACAGGTGAGTAATTACATTTCTGAAACAGCTAAAAGGCAACAACCAGAGAATCTCACGGGCATCCTGATTCATAAACTACGAGTGTCTCTGGTGAGCTGGGGTACACAACTGTGTGCAGGCTTGTAGATTTTTCAGTGCCAAAGCTAACAGGCCACCAATGCACAGACGCACACTGTAGCTGCTTCAGAGCTCCAGAAAGCAAAAATAACGTGTGTGTGTGTGTTTTGCAGGTTTTCTTGGACCCAGGTGGCTCTGACACTCGCACAGCCTGCACCTCTGAGCTCTATGATATCACCTTGATCCAAACGGACCTCCTTCAGGCCATTTCTGACCCTGGCTACTTCACCCAGCGTGTGCACATCTGTCTGGAAAACTATGAGAAGAACGTCCAGCAGGGGGCAGGCTAAAACACACGTCAAACTTTGTATACTTCTTGTATGTCTGTTTGCGTGTGAGACAACTTCCAGTCTAGACAGGGGGATGCAGACACAATAGCAGGTAGGCAGGACTGTTAAACACAAAGTTAGAAGACTTGCTGAGAGTCTCGAGTTCATCTAAAACACAAATTTAAGACAGTTACATTGGAAGCAGGTTACATGAACATGTATCATAGTTGTTACCTGAAGATAAAACATTCTTCCAGGAGGACACAGTAAATGTCATAAGTGGCAGCTAGATAAGCAGGACTGTAATTCATCTTATGGTTTAAATACCATGCATACTTAATAAAAAGGATAACTGTGCATATAAAGAGCACTTCAGTTAGATTGCACTGTCTGGCGTCCTAAAGTGAACCCAGTCAAAAGCGTTTTTGACCCAGTTGAGCGCTAAATTGGCCAGGCTGCGCTCTTTAATTGCACCGAAGGCTCTGTGACTAATCACTCCAGGATATAATTGGCCAAACTCTCTGAATTTGGAGGCAGAGAGAATAATTGGGGTCAGATATGGAGAAAAAGCTCTTCAGTTCTTTGCTTCAGCTCCTTTTATTTCTTGAATTCGCTCATTGGGACACTGTTTACATCCACATAGAACCCAGTGGTAATACTTGAATATTTTCAGATGACTGAAGCATCTGAATACTGAGTATGTGTTACTTATAAATGCACTACAGTCATGAAGTCACTCTTTTTGACAGTTGGCTCAAAATTTGAGCCTTAATGTGGTTTAATATGACCGTCTTGCTAGCACGAGTCCCCGTATTAGATTTGGAGCAGTCCATATGTTCCTGATGTGATCACATGATCTATGAAGCGCACATTACAGCAGTCAGATTGTACAAAGTAACATGTTCTCAGAGATGGGGTATTAGGGTTTGGGGTTTGTTTGCACTGGGTTATTTTCTGCAGCTTTTGTTTAAATCACCCTTTTGAGAATTATTAAATAAATCAAACTTGGGTTGAAGTTATGGAAAGTTTTGCTTTGAGGGTTTTAGAATATATTTATTACTGAGCTTCCAGGGAGTTTTAGTGGCTTTGTTTTTCTCAGTCAGTTGTAAAGAGGCAGCCAAATGAACGCAGTATGAGTAATATATATATATTTTTAGTACAGTTTCAGCCAAGTTTTCCCTGCAAATTAATATATTTACATCAAAAGTTTGGAGGGATAGCTTTGTTTGTGGTGATTAGTTTACCGCAGAGCCCGACTGATATTGAAATTTTGTGGTGGAGGCTGATACTGATTTTTAGGAAGTAAAAGGAAAAAAATATCAGTAAATATTCTTTAATGTTCTTGTAATGTTAAAAACATGTTCAGTGATGTATGTTTAATATACCACTATCAGCCTATAATATCAGCTGACTTCAGTTGGGCTCTAAATCTGTATTTCACAGTGGCTTCAGGCACCTAAATAGCCTGTATACTCACTCAGTATGACTCAAAGCCTGTAACAAGTCAGACAGTAGCTACTTAAACTGTGTCTAGTTCTTTGGACATTATTTAAGATGTTTTTATTTGAAATAATAAAATAATTATTTTATTATTGAGGACTGGATTCCATCCAAATGTAGAGCACATTTTCAGTTTATTTGGAGAAAATCAGCAAATGAAAAGCCAAAAGAATGAATGCATGTTTTTTTTTAAATATTAGAAATTTGTTTATAAGCATTAAACAATTTTAGGAGAATGGGAACATTTTCTTTTAAACGTGATGAAAATGTGGAGGTTTTTTTCCCCCCTGTGTGTTACTTTGGGGAAGGCGACGTTACCTCACAGCGCTGCCGCTCTTATGTTACGTTTCAGGTGGAATCACGGGCTTCATCTGTCTTTAAGCATTGGGGCATTTTTTATTTAAGTGTTTCTATTACTGTTTTATGTGCTAACTATAATATGCTTAAAGACATGGGTGGACCTGCACCTCGTGCATCTTTAACCTCAGCAGGTTATACATTCATCCAAAGCAAAGTGATGATTCACTTTAATCAGAACCCTGAACCTTTCTATAATTTATGTAAGTTTGAAACTCTGGATGTGTGAAAATCCAGGAAAAATTCAAACAAATACTGCATTGATTCACTGCTTGAATGTTTTGTAATGTGCTAATATTTCTGCATTAAACCTAAAACAACACAGCAGTGAAACACTGTATATTCAAGTGACATCTCCAGAATATGACTGTGGTTCAATGAGATTTGATTTGAATGCACATTTAATGAAACTTTGATTATTTTTTTTTTAAATAAACAAACTTTGTTTTTCTGTTTACTTTCCTGATGTCAGATGTTGCCACATGGTTAAATAAAATGCTTTTTTTTAATTTCAGTTTTTGTTTTCTTATTTTGCGCACAATGAAACCTAAACACACAACATAATGCAGTTCTTGGTGTAACAAAGTAGATTTACATAATTTTGCAGCTTTCATTGTACTGACATCAAGAATTGAGAATGAAATCCATGAAAATGACGCAACCGCATGCTGCAGTTACACACTTTTAGATACAACTTATGCACATCTTCTCTGTGTGTGTGTGTGTGTGAGAGAGAGAGCTGCTGAGGATCAATAACACATGCTGCAAAGTGTCACTGGCAGTCAGTATATCACTTTGTTAGCTGTGACCATTAGAGAGCACTTCACTTTAAAAGCAAAGTATTTTTATCTCCTTCATAACCCCGTGCACTCCTGCAGCTACCAGAGCTTATTTCGAGTCAGAACACTGAATGATAAGCGCGGCGCTTGAGAGATAAAACGCTTCCTGCCTCTGTGGTTTGGTATGAGATTAAATTGTAAAGCTGGCTTTAACTGAGGTGTTAAAAGTGAGGATTTAGTGAGGTACTTCTGCTTATACGCTGCTAAAACAGTAATTGGCTGTTTCATCATGGCAGAGTCTCAGACACTTCAACTTGTGACGAGTCATATCAGGAGCGTGCCACAGACTGATTCTGATTGACGATAAATACGCCGCTGATTTGCTCCTTCTGTAGCAGATGCAAACCAGAAATGAAATCTAATCCACCCGTCCATTGTCTTACATGCCTAACCCAATTCGGGTATAAATGAGTATGAAACCAAAATGTGATTACAGCATCAGTTCTGTGCAAGAACAGGAATGTGGTTAAGATAATGTAAAGGTTCAAAATCAGAGGTTGTTGATGGCTGTGGCCAGACCCACTAGTTTTTTAATAAAACTTGCTTTCATGTTGTGAGTCTATTAGCTACAGATGAAAAAGATAAAAGCTCTTGTTAGTCACAGTTTGGGCCCATCCTGCATTAACCCTGCTTTGTTGTCCTTGTTTGTTTGTTTCCTCTGCATGTCTTTTGTCCTGTCTCTCTCCCCTCAGCCCCAACCGGTCGCAGCAGATGACTGCCCCTCCCTGAGCCTGGTTCTGCTGGAGGTTTCTTCCTGTTAAAAGGGAGTTTTTCCTTCTCACCGTCGCCAAGTGCTTGCTCATAGGGGGTCGTTTTGACTCTTGGGTTTTCTCTGTGTTATTGTAGGGTCTTTACCCACAATACAAAGTGCCTTGAGGCGACTGTTTGTTGTGATTTGGCACTATATAAATAAAATTGAAATGAAATGAATTGAATTGAATTGATTTATTCCTGAATTCGTTTGTTTGTTGTTTTTTTCGTCCCCAAATTCATAAAAATTGATTTAAACAGATGATTTGGACCATCTGTTGACAGTGTTTATTATGCTGTAGATCGCAGAAACAAGAATAGCATTCAGCACATTTACCCGGAATTGTCTGTAATTACTCAAGTTTATTCAAGAAACTTTATAATTTTAGTTCCTAATTATTTACTGTGACGTTGCTTTCAGCTAAGCCATATATCTTCATACTTCTTCCCCCTTGATAAATCGTGGTTTAATGATAATAAGGATTTTTTTTTCATTTTAAGGACAGGGGGATATAAAAGATGTTCTTTTTTCCTTAGTGGGTATGATTCAAAAGATTTCCATTTCTATTTTATTATTATAATTTAATATCTACCTCTTTACAGAGAATTTTAATTAAACTGCTTTGGTAGGCAATTCTCTCGTTTATACTGACTGACGTATTTTGTGGATTTTGAAGCGGCTGTCGAGAGTTTCCTCAATCCACATGGGGGCAGCAGTGCAGCTTTTGGAGCACCCTCACCTACAGACGCACCATCCCTCCTTTCAGGTGAGTCTGGAGTTACCTGATGCTGGCCCTGAGCCGCATCCCTGCTCGGCATCTCAGCGGAGAAGCAGCGGCGGGAGGGGGGGGCGGACGGTGATGTTTAAGTTAAAAAAAAAATAGTGTTGATGAGTCGGGTGTTGTCACTTGAGGACGGTGAAGAGGCACAGCTGGCACAGGGGACACGGTCTTCTCGAGATTGCGTAAATGCGCGCTGGTGAGTGAGGGGAGGAGACCGGAGGCGAGGAACGGGCGGAGCAGGCAGGAGGGGGAGAAATGTTGAGTCAGTGTAAGGAGGACGATGGGAACTGTTGGTTTCGCTGGATTCTCTCACTGAACAGGTGCACAACAGGAGCGATATTTCCGCCGCTGTCCTCTGCGGGTGTCCAAACATTTACGCGGAGCTGCTCCGGTGAGCTCCGACGCACCGGTGACTCACAGAAAAGGGAGGTGAGGACTGTTGCCGCCAAACTTTCCACCGTTGGTCATTTAATAAATGTGATCAAATGGCACACGGGCGTGTGTGTAGACTTTGTTGCCCTGGCACTGCTGAGGAAGTCTAGATTTGGGTGGTTAATGCAGTGTAGCGCTTCACTTCTGCGCACATGGGCTCTGTTGGTACGAGGCATTCTCGTTGTTGGGCGTTGCGGAGCCATCAGCGGGCATGAAATGGGCATGGGCGCTTTTAAACATTCCACACATATAATGCAGTTAGAGCGATAAAATGGTGGACGAAGATCAAGCAAAAGCGCAAACAGAAATCTGTTTGGACGCCATGTCCAAAATAATCCATGCACTCTGATGTCTAGTCAGTTGTTATGCGGCCGTCATGAGCTGCTCATGCAACTTTGGATGGCTGATAATATCAGGAAATTTTTGTAAAGCTGGTCACTTCGTGTTGTGCTATCGGATGGAATGCAAAGCTTTCAATGTGCTGCGTGTTGTTTTTGGGACACAGTCGGGGATTGAGGCTTGGGTTTGCAGGGGAAATCCATCCAGATGCGTCTTTTCTAGACCAGCCGGTTCCATCTGCTGCGCTGACCAACAGCTGGATGTGTCTGTCGGTCACAGGAAGCCTCTGAGTTTAGCCGTTTTTACTTTAAGTTTTCTTCAATGTGTCTAGACAGCTGATTGTGTGCGTTCAGGTATAAACAGACATCCCTCCGTGTCCTCCTCTTACATCCTCACTTCCTTTCCCGAGCAGCATCCCTGGAGTTTAAAGCTGTCCCTCCCTCCTGCTGCCGCCTGCTCTGCTGAAGAGGTTGTTTCTCTGACACATTCCAACTTGTTCAGCACCTTCCATCACTCCCATTATCTCATCTTCTCTCTGCTGGGGCTACTTTTCTCATCCGACCTGCGATGATAGTTCCTAAGCTCATTAGAATAATGAGGATTACAGCTGACATGCAGCGTCTGGGCCTGTCTTGCTGGATCCAGCAGAGACACGTAGTGCCGTGGCGGTTCTCATTGTGCCAGCAAAATGCCACCTTCAATCAGGACTCACAGGGAGGCTGCGGTTGCTCTGACAGAATTGCCTCTGCCTCTTCTCCATCAGCAGTGCAGAAAGAGTGAGGGACAATGACAAATGGACTTTCTGAGGATGTAATTATTCGTGTATTAAATCAGCTATTGATGTTGCAGTTGGCACAAGGGCTTGTTAGATATAAATTGATGAATTTAAATGCATGACCTTTTTTTTCTTTTAAAAGCCTAAAGCATCAGTTTTGTCTGCAGGAGGAAAATACATATTTTTGCCTTTAAAACATTTTTTTTTCAAGTCTTTCCTTCTACTTGTGCTGTATAAACAATTGTGTCGCCCACTTTCCTGATAAATTTATTCTAAAGTTCAAACCATGGGTCAGAGCCCACAAGAGGAGACAGTCCTGCCAGCGAGTCTCCGCATGATGAAAACGGAAGCTTATTTTCGACAGAGCGGCTTCCCAGGGTGAACGACAACATTTTGCATCTGTTCAGCCTGTTTTGCCTGCTGTCTCTGCTTTTGATGTAAATTTCTAACCATTTTTCTCTTATACCAATATTTTCTAGTCATTCCACGGTGATTTAGTGAAAGCAGCATGGTTCTTATTCTCATACTACATCTTATTTGTCACTTGTGATGGTTGGATTTTGGGAATTGAAGCTGTTGAACTTGCTGTCATTTGTAAAAGCATCATCTGAGAACAGTCAGTGGTAACCCGGGGCGTCGTTAATCAGCTGCATGACTGCACAGACGTGTGGATAATCCATACAGATTCTTTTTTCTACGCGCACTGATATTGTGAAAGAGATATGTGATAGAGCAAGACCAACTGAACCAATAGGTTACACAACCAT
>JAMQGT020005954.1:0-34729 GCA_024447675.2 Pterophyllum scalare
TAGTCTTGGACAAAGCCAAAACATATGAGATGGAGACGCTGGTGATGATCCACAGTGATTATGTTTGGTGTAAATTTAGCCAATCTTGCCTTGGATACTATTAAATTGTATAACTTTGTGTTTTTAACAAATTGAATAAGAGTGCATTTTTTTTCTATTGCAGAATCCCTTATGTTCTCAGGGAGTTTTTTATTTAAGTCCTTTTCTCATTGTTTTTTTTTTAAGTGCAGCAGGGGTTTGTCATTATAAGACATAAGCAAAGTATAGATTTTGCCAATTGATCCTTTAAGAAGGGGGTTGAGCTCCAAAACAGTGTACAGGAGAGAACTAGGTGGTAAGGATGGGCTGAATGAGACGAAACAAAACTACGAAGTTGCAGATGCTTTAAGTGTTAAACCTTTAATTCTGTCTGTGGTTCAGGAACATTTAAACAAAAACATGCCCAAAATTTACTTCTAAAATGTACAAAACTACTATTTCTTAGTTTTCTATTACATTAATGTGGGCCCTGTAGGTTAATGATGGGCCTTTTTTTTTTTACTATTTTACTGTTTTTATTTTCTAAATACAGAAAATTCAAGCAATTAAATAAATGACAATCAAATAAATATTGTATGCTAAAAGATTCAGAATCTACAATGTAATCACACGTTTGTATAAGGTTTCCATGTGTGAGAAAAAAATTATAAAATTTAGAAACAAATCCAGAGTAGAAAACTTTTGCTACAATTTTCCGTCAACTGAAGTAAAAAACATAAATAAATAAAAAGAGGACTTTTTACCCGGGGGGACAAGAAAATAAATGGAGCTATAAAGTACACGCACTCGCAATAACCAAAAGTAAAATAAAAATGTGTGAATGTGATTACTGAGACTCATGAAGTCTGAATGACTGTGTGAAAACTTATAATTAAGGGAAGAAGAACAAATGGTTAAATTAATGCAAACTAAAATAAAACTGAACATCTTTAAAGAATTCAAACTACACTGAAACGGTCAGACCTGCTCTGGAAACGAAACGGAATTCAAAACATTAAAAAACAAAATAAAGACTAATTAGAAAATACAAAACTACAATAACTCTGGTATAAAGTATGATATTTATTGGCCTTTTGCAGCTTTATTTCATAGTGCAGTGCAGAGAGACAGGAAAGCTGGGGGAAGAGTAAATTGTGACTAGGTTGGTACTCGAGCCTGCGCCACCCCGCAGAGGGTGTGGCTGCCTGCTCAACCGCTGAGCCACCCTGGTGCCCGAAGTATTTAGATTCAAAATATAACCTGCGGGAGTAGAAGGCGAACACGTACCTCAGTACTGGAGTACTGGAGTAATATTCCAGCACTGATCCCGGCCCTGCTCATCAGTGAGGAGGGACGCGGGGGCATGGCCCTGCCAGTTCTGCACATTCACAGTGGGAAAAAAAGGCTTCAGAAATCAAAGAAGAGCTGTGAGTGTTTATGATTATTTTTTTCTAGTTTTTATTATGATCATAAAAATAATACAGAGCAGCATGTTGTTTGTTTATATGTCTGACATTAAAGCAAATGTGACTCTGGCTGCTCCTCTGCTACAGCGATTCAGAAACTAGCAAACAGCACACGTCATGAAGCCCAACACATGCTCTTTGCATGAAAGTAAACACAGAAATTAGCCACCTGGAAGCCATCTCTGCTGTCATTATGAATCTGTAACGTCTCTGCGAAAAAGCAGAGTGTCCGTGATTTACTGAGCAAACACCACCAAAGGACAGCGGCTTCAGTCAGATGCAAACTGAAGCTGAGGATGTGAGGAAACATCACATTCAAGGCAACTTTACGGTGTGAAAGTTGCTGCACAAAAGCCACAGTTTCACAAACAGGGGGCAAATTAATGTAATGAATGCGGCTCCTGAAGCAGATGCCATGTGAGATATTTATAACCGCAGAGAAATAATCTTTAATCTGACACATGAGGTTCACATTTGGGTCAAAATCTGCCAAAGCAAAATGACATTAAATCAGGTTTCAGTGGCGTCGCAGCGAAATCAAACGCATGTGACTGAAGCTCGTAACGAAGAATGTGTCTCATAAAAACAGAGTTATGTCAGCTGAAATATATTTCACATCATGGCGTGATTTATTTAAAGAATTGGATATATGACAGTCTAACATCCATAGTTTCTTTACAAATAGTAAATGAAACATCACAGAAATGGAAGTTCAATCTTTGCTCCTCAGTTCAGCTGCTGTAACGAAGGGTCAGTGGCCTCACAGCCAGCGGCTGTGTCACATTGAAGAGCCTGGAGGGCATGAGGCGTAAATGCACTCACATGCACTTCACACAAGGAGTCAGACAACAGTGAATGAGCTTACAGGTGATTGTAATGTACAGGTGCTTGACTTGCTTGACTTGGGATATGGCCTTGGTGTACCTTCTCCACCACCAAGAGTCAGTTACCTTTTTGCCAGTCAGGTCTCCCTTGTGCACGTCCAAATCCCCCTCTGCCCTCTTGGCTGTGTCCTGGTGCTGGAGAGCTGGTTTTGTGTGCACCACTACGATTTCTGGGGTCCACTCTCTCCCTGTGACGAGGGTTGGAGTGACTCTCCTCACAGCTGGGCCCTGAGACTCTTTGATAGTCATTCCCAGTCTTACCTTGATGCACTTGTACTCCTCCACCAGGCTGGAGATAGGCAGTGACAGGGCTCCATTCCCATAGAATCCAATGCTGCGAGGCATCTCGGTAAGCCAAACCACTTCCTCACTCAATGTGCACATTGAACAAGTACAGGGCAGCACGGTGGCGTGGTTTTAGCACTGCTGCCTCACAGCTGGAATAACATCTAGAAGGCCTGGGTTCGATTCCGTGCAGAGTTTGCATGTTCTCCCCGTGTCTGTGTGGATTTCACACAGTCCAAAGACATGCCGTTACTGGGGTTAGGTTAATCGGTCACTCTAAATTGTGAATGGTTGTCTGTCTCTGTATGTTAGCCCTGTGTCAGCTGGGATAGGCTGCCCCCCACCCCCGAACATGATAAGAGGATGGATGCTTTCTTTCATCTGTGCAGTATTGCTTCATAGCACAATATAAAGTCACCTTGAGGCGACTGTTTGTTGTGATTTGGCGCTATATAAATAAAATTGAATTGAATTAAAAAGAACCTTTTGCGTTTTTTTCTCTTTGCCCGAGCAGACTTTGCTGTGGAGCTGGCGTTCATGTGCCTGGAATGTTTCGCCGTCTGTATCTCAGCAAGATGTCCGTGAGAGGGAGTTTTCACCGGCTCCGTAAAACAACCTCCTTCCTGTCGGGCTTCACCTCTGTATGCTCGTACTGTAGCTTTGCAAACACTCATCTGTGCGTAAATGAGCCCAAAGGTTTGACTTGGTGTTATTATGCAGAGCAGGTGAAGCAGCTCGGCTTCTGAGCTGAATGTGAATAAACACAAAAAAACAGAGAAACAAAGACGAGGCAGCCGAGCAGAAAACTCCTGCCTCTCTCTCTGTGCATCGTGAACTCACCAGACGGGTCATGTGTAAACAAGTCGGGATGATCAACCTCGCAAAATCTGATAAACTGCTGCCTGCTCACCCCCCAAACACACACACACATACGCACACACACTGAATTAACACTGATACTGTGCCGAGTTTCTGATGTTTGTAATTACTGACACTCATTGCAACAGAGGATGATTGTGTGTGTGTGTGTGTGTGTGTGTGTGTGTGTGTGTGTGTGTGTGTGTGTGTGTGTGCGCGCGCACGCATTAATAATGAATCCTCAGTTCATTTGTATGTAAATGTGTCCAGACAGCGCAACGTTCTTGTCCTCCTCCTTGTGATGAATAAAGCATCAAGGAGGACCACAGAGCACCAGAGTGAGGCAGGTGACTTACTAATGAGAAATGAGGAAGAAGAGTGAGGCAGGTGACTCAAATTAAACAAGAAGGAGGGAGAGGAGGAGGAGGAGGAGGGCGAGGAGGAAAAGGAGAAGGAAAGTGGTGCCAGGCCCAACAAACCCCGCCCCTCAGCTGACTGGAAGGTTGTCTGTCTCACAGACGTCTCACTCTCCAAACATTGAATCACTGAGATAACACAGAGCTCCTTTAGTCCATGCCTATAATGTTCCTTTGACCTTTACCGTGAGGTCAACATCATCGAGATTCAAACTCATCCGTGATGTATTTATGGTGTGAATTTGAACATCCTATGTGACAAGTTATCACATTTACAAGATCTTCAAACAAATTTGACCTCTGACCTTGACCCAGTTATGGAAAAAATGTAATCAGGTGATCTAGGGGTCAAATTGAATCAGCCTGGTAGCTTTGCAGTAATATTGTTAACAAGCAAACAGACACACATACCAGAAATAAGGATTGTTAAGAAGGAGGAGTACAAAAGAAGTACACAAAAAAAGAAGGAGGAGGGGCAGAAGAGTAGAAGAACAAACTTGAAAGAAAAGTAGAACTAGAAGATGGAGGGCAAAGAGGAAAATGAGGAAATGCAGATGGAGGAGTTTATAGGTACAGAGGATGGAGAAACAATCCTGGACCAAAGTACTGTTAGTCTTTGAATTCAGACGTTTTCAGTCCCATTGCCTCATTAACTCATCAGAGGCTGCCACTGTGGAAGAATGGGTGGTTTTAAAGGGCCCACTGAGTTTGAGCGTGGTGCTGTAACAGGATGCCGCCGTTGCAACGAGTCAGTTTGTGAAATTTCTCCTCTCCCCCGCCCCCCACCCCCTGCTCCAGATATTTCACAATCAGCTGTAAGTGGTGTTATTGCAAAATGGGAGCGTTTAGGAACCACAGCAGCTCAGCCGTGAAGTATCAGACCACATAAAGTTACAGAGTGAGGTCACGGGGCCGAGGGCCACGGTGTGGAGAAGTCACCAACACTCTGCTGACCACAGAGCTCCAAACCCCCTCTGGCATTAACATCGGCACAAAAACGGTGAGCTGGGAACTTCATGGCCGAGCAGCTCCTGTAGGTGTGACGTGTAGATGGTCCAGTACTTTGGTCCGTATGATGTAGCTCTTAGTGTACTGTTACTATCATGGATATGTTATGTTTTCAAATATACTATTTTATTTCTGTCAGATACATGAATAATTCCCATTCATTTACTTTATGAAAACAGAACACAGTCATCAGCAAATTAACACCAAATATGGAGGAGGTCCAGTTCAGGGACTCCAATTAGTCGGAATGAAATCCAGAAGACAGTGTTGGGGTTGTTACTCATACCCAGTATTACACATTACTTGTGACTTTGTTCACTTAATTACTGCTTGAAGAAAGTCATTTGTTACACTACTGATTACATTACCTTCGCATTACTCTGTAAAATGACCTGAAATGCATCGTGAACATAAACCTTAGGCTACATTTCCACAGACCGACGCAAATCTGCTTCCTAATGAGGACACAGATACCGTCTTTTAGTGTTTGCATATGAAAACAAAACTGACAACACAAAGCAAAGTTCCAAACCGGCCTGAAGAGACTTCAAAGTGATCGCCGCAATGATTCTGCGTGAACAGGTAGAAATGTGCAGGTGTTTGCAAAGAGCTGATTGTTAGCAGCATAATGCAGCTCAGCAGTTCACCATCACGGACTCATCCTTTCGTGGAAGAAAAATAAATCTCCTCAAAAGCTTTAGACCGCTCCACCCTTTTCCTCCTCCCTGCACACAGACTCAAATCAGCTGATTGCAGGAAGAATAAGGCACGTGTGATGTTTTCTTCCATCAGAAGCTAACGACATGATTGTAACTGTAATCTAATTACCGAGCTTAGTACAATAACACGTTACATTACTCAGCACCATCTTCTGTATCAGGCTGGAAACATGTTTGTTCCTGATGTAAAGTTGGACGTTAACACAGGAATCTGTGGGGGCTGCAGTCTTTGGCACTTAACACAATGGAGGTAGATGCTTGAAGGGGAGGCAGAGCACACCCTGGAAATGCTGCACATCCATCGCAGGGCTAACAAAGAGACAGAAGCACTGAGCTCATATCTACACCTACAGCCATACTCAGAATCACCAGCTAACCCCTCACACACTGCACACACATGGAAACCATCTCTTACATTAAAAAAAAATAAAATCCAAACCCGTCCTTTAAGTTGCTTCATTTGCATTCTTTCATTCAAGCTCAGGATGTCCCCCCAGGAACATGTTTCTTTTTCCTCAAACATATTTGTTCTCAGCTTGCTCTGCTCCAACTAATTAAGTGCAACACTCGTGTGGTGTCACGCTGTCTGACACCCACAGCACACACTGGCTGCAGCTCACAGGCAGAAGGAGGAATGAAGGTATAACTGCTGCGAAATGTCAGTCAAGGAAACTATTTTTTAATTGCTGTTTTTTTTTTCCAAATGTGACGACAGTCCGTGTTTGCCGCTGTGAAAAGCGGGAAGGAAAGGGTTACTCTGGACCTGGAAGTGAAGGGAGACGGGGCCTGGGGCTGACAGCTTGATGAGTAGTAACACTTTGTTCTCTGTGTTAATGAGCTTTATGCTTCAGATTCTCTTTATTTTTTCTAATAGCGTGCATGCGCTGCAGTGAATCGTGCTCAATTAGTATTCTGCTGAGTGAAACGATGACTCACGTGTCAAATGTTTTGTTCCTTTGTTCAGAAATAAAACCAGACCAGTCAACTAACAGTTCATACTCTGTGGTAAACTGTCCATCAACTGTGCTCATTGTGCAGGAAATCAGCGCAAGCCTAAAACAGCAAACTCAATATTTCACATCCAGTGTAGGGGGAACAGGACAGTAATGTTTCTCCACCAGTCGATGCTCATTAAGCCAGGATGTAACCAAAATTCAGGAAAATCAGCCCCCAAAATGCTAATGAATGTGTGCTCCTGTTCACTCGGTTATATGAATGCTGAATTCTTGGAGATGAATGCAGATTCTCCAGGTGGGTGCCATTAAAAAGCTGCCATTAAACATTAATACAGCTCCAGTCAGAGATCACACTCTGAAATGTGGAAAGCATGATGGAAAAACCGGGTTTTCAGTTTGTTTCTGTTTTTACAGTTCTCCACACAGATCTGGAGCAAAAGCTTCAGAGGGTGTTAAAAGCTGACTTCTGACTATAAACACGGGTGTGAATACTATTCAAGCTGGAAGATGAAAAACCGTCAGGACTGATGGAGACAGCAGATTTTCAGATGTTTGTCTTGTTGATATCCCAACAAAAGCGCTTCATATTAGAAATTATGGGGCTCCTGAAGAATGAAACCGATGCGCCCATCACGTTAACCAACAGGACCAACAACTGGACTTCTCTTTAGGTTCTTGAAGGCGTTTCACCCCTTTTCTGAAAAGCTTTACAAAATTGTTATTATATTTATTATTATTATTATTTCTCTATTATTTTTGTAATATTTAATTAAGAGGAAATTTAAGCTATAATTTAAAAGTATTTCTTTTCATTTTTGTTTTTTCCCCACCACGTTTACTCATTTCAGTTACGGGTGTTTGAAAATGGTTTCTGTATTTATTTAATCATCCATTGTTTTTTGTTTTTTAACTGCTTGTTGCAGAAACGTTGGAGTCGATCCCGGTTGTGACAGGGCCAGAGGCGGGTCTACCTAAGTCTATCACAGAAGAAGAAAAGAATATTTGTTTCCTAATATTTGTTTTTATTTCCAGTTAACTTTAATGTTATGCACACCTAGTTTTAGTAACTCTAACATGATGACACTCACCTGGGTACCATGTCAGGTTCAGCACTTTGACTCAGCACACCTGCTCTTCAGCGGATAATAACTGCACAGCATCTGCTGGCACATGCTACTCAGTTCACAGTCACATGGTCGGGTCACATGGCTGCAGAGTCCAACACATAAACATTTAAAGCTACCTGACAATGTCTGGCTTAACAAATGAATAAGAACACATTAACCTCGTTTCCGCAGCCGTAACTCCGACTTTGTTGTGTTGGCGTGCTTTTAAAATGAAACCTGAAAACAACGTGGATGCAGTGTGTTGAGTTTTATTGTTCAAAGTGTTTAAATTGTGCGTGGATAGCGTTCTGCTGTGTATAATTACTTTGCCTGATGTGTTATCAGGATTACTGTGAACAGATTGCTTCTCTGCCTAATCCAGGTCCCCCTGTGTAGACAGCAGCTAATGACCCGACATCATATTATAAATGAAATGTTAGCTAAGACGAGAAGTGGTACCGCACAACAAACCTGCAACCAGGCAGACGGTTCAGCTTCCTTCTCACAAACATGTCACTCTCCAAACACCAAATCCCTGAGATAACACAGGTCCTTTTGTCCATTCCCAGAATTTTCCAAGGTTTAAAAATTTGAACTAAAATTTTTTTTCATTTTATGGTCATTTTCATTCTTTTGTAAAAGCTTTATAATGAGAAAACATGCGACGTGTCGGGTGGGCGATAACGGGGCAACTGAGTGATCGGATTGATGGAGAGTCAAAAGCTGTGTCGTATATTCGCATATCCGGATCATATGTTACTTGTTACATGTCCATGGGCAAAAGTGATATGCGTCCTACTGCAACAAATGAGGATGATATATCAGCTGAAATACAGGCAGAAATATGCATTAAACGGAGTTTCCCATGTTAAATTTAAGCTTCCTGCAAATCCAGAATCTGGATCAGATCCAGATGGTGTTTAGTTCTGCACCAGTTCCTGGCCCTCCACAGCTGTGGACTGAATATCAGATGAATCCGACAGGTTTAGAGGGAGAAATGAATTTTTAAATTTTTGCTCCATGTGGAGTCTGAGGCCATTTTTGACTATTTTTGATTTTACCTTTAAATTCCACCCTAAAATCTGTTGTCCTCGTCCTGTTTGGTATCATTCTTTTCAGCTCAGCCGCTCTCTGTGTTATTTATTTTGACACACTGCTTTAAGACGCTGGACCTAAAATGGCACAAAAATCAAAATCCAAGTAGAAAAAATTTAATTTTTATTCCGTCATATAAAAAGAGTTCTATTTTTATAATTCAAACAACAAATATAAGTTGTAACTTTCAAACAGTACAAATGTACAATGTACAAACTTAGCAAACAGCAACGTTGTACACAACTCTTCAAATTAAAATGCAGGTGTATTTGTACAACAACTACAGAACAATCAGGTGTCACAATAAGATGCCGCACAAATCATTTCTGCCACTCCAAAAAAAACTGTTCCTGTCCCCACAGATCCCCGGCCGGACACTTCCAGGTGTGTCCCTCCTTCTGTTGCACACCTGGAGACACCGTTTACACCCGAGTCTGCCTTTGGTGGCTTTTTAGCAGCATCTGCCTCGTCTGAGATTACACAACACACTAAACACACTAAACACACTACACTATATACACTACACTACACACTAACGATAGGCTCCAAACATGCTCAGCTCTCTCAGATTTCAAAACTCGCTATCGATATGGCTGTCTACCTCAGCAGCCACATGTCACATGTTGCCACTTCCTGCTAGTGTAACATAGTAAAAAGGTTCGTGTTAAACCCTTTGGAATGTTTTACAAAAATAAAAAAAATGACAAAAAAGCACCTTTAATCCAGATTTGTTTGTAAAATAATCAGGTATTTGCATCCACCCCTCATGTTTTTGGATCAGCGGGCGATTTTCTGAGTTGCTTTTCTGTGTTTTTCTGTGAAATTTGCCGGTCAGAAATTCAGTTTTCCAATTATTCCAAAGCCACATGAATGCACAATCACACAAGCTGGCGGTGACATGTTCTTTTCAGAGTGGAGGTGACTTTGAAAGCCTCCATCTGGAGCTGCAGTGGCTGTTGTTCAGTGTTTTGTAAAGCAAACTTTTGCAGCAGTTTTGGCTTCGGTCCCTCTGAAAAGGTTTTGACTTTATGCCTGAGACACAAAGTCAGAGTGAGCAGGCCCAGAGCCAGCGCTTATAACCTCCATGTAAATGTATTACACACAGCAGCAGGCAGACACTGTCAGTGCAGTTTGTAACTGTTACCATAGTTGTGTTGTTTGTGGAAATCACGGGGATAAATCCACACATGCAATGCAGGATACAAATCCTCCAAAACAGTGTGAGATTTTTGCCTAATCTCCACAGACTTAATGAAGAATATGAAAGTAATCTCTGGTAAAGATTGGTTTATGACTGATGAATACAGATAGCCAGCACTAACATGTTTTTAGCCATGCTAAGAGTGTTTGCAGGGATTGTAATGTTGACGATGAATCCCGATGTGTTTGAAGGTCTTTTAGCTTTTTCATGTAACTCCACAACTGGATCAAAACATCCAAATGCTAATGTTTATCACAGGATGCCTCTCAAACAATAAGCCTTTTATTTAATTTATTTTTTTAATGCGATCATATGTTTTTCTGTGCTGAACACTACGAGTTGGCAGTGAAGAACAGATCTCTGCATTTCATTCTGTCAAAAAACATGAGCATGAGCGCTGCAGCCTCGCAGGGCTTCAACGCTGGCCACAGACATTAAAGGCCTCTGCTTGCTTCAAAACAAAATGCCTCTCAGCCTGTCTGTCAGCGTCTCAGCCAACGTCTTTACGCCAGGGGAACCGGGCAGGAAGCTGTTCAGTATTTTCTGTACCTACCCATAAAGGATGCTCCATCAATCCCACCCAGGTCACGCAGTCACCGGCTGGCTGTGCTGAGGCAAGAAAGCTGGGGATGGTGGGGGTACAGACCCCTCATTAGTTAGAATACATGCATTTGTCCCCCTGTCATGAGCAAAACAAGTACAGCTGGATCCAGAAATGCACAACACAGTTCAAGGATTTTACCAAGAAACTCAGAGCATGTGCAGCAGGTTTCCTAACTGGGTGAGGCCGAACGTGCTGGGACTGTGAGAAGAGCTGGTCCTTAAATACTGCAGGGGAGTGACAAGTGAGGAGGAGCAGGTGTGCAACTTCCTCATTGAACAGTCTTTAGTGCTATTTAAATCAATTCCAACAGAGGGCGCTGCACTTACGTAGGCGAGCAGACTTCCTCTATGATGAACAGACATAGTCAGCTAAGGACACAGACTACTCAATGCTGTCTCACCACAGTTCATTAAATAGTCCTTACCTCCAGTTTTATTGATCTGTGTCCCTCAGCTCTGTTTTGGATTTCATGTGCACTGATTAATGTCCATGTCAAATACATTACTTTTTTCACACTTTTTAAAGGGAGAAAAAAGCCCACGTTTCAAAGATGGAGGTGTTAGCAGAGGAGCAAATCATGACTCGGGTTTGAGTCTCACACATCACAGATTTTTACACTTTATTTACCTTTAATAGAGTACGTTCTCCCCGTGTGTGCGTGGGTTCTCTCTCTCCTTAGGTTAACAGGTAATCTAAATGGACTGTAGGTGTGAATGTGAGCGTGAATGGTTGTCTGTCTCTCTGTGTTAGCCCTGCTGGCTTACCTGTCCAGGTGTGCCCTCCCTCTCACCATGTGACAGCTAGGATAGGCTCCAGCCCCCCCCCCCAACCCCGAACTGTACAAGCAGGAGATGATGGATGGATCATTTCAGTTTAGCTGTTAATGTTTGGAAATGCTTTGCTTTCATTTAGCTTCCATTAGTTTCACAGTCCATTTTAGCCTTTTAAATTACGATGTGCAGATTTAAGAAGTGCAGAATCGATACAGCAGAACCTCGGAGCTTTTTGAAGGCGGTCGGCTCTCAGTCATGGAGACGTCCCACCTCGCAGCATAAAATGCAACAAAGCCTCATCAGGCTGTTTGTGCTGTCAGCTGTGAGCAAACACTAAAAGCTAAAGACATCTGCATTCTTCTCAATTTTATTTTAGCTAAGGTCACAACACTGAGCCTAATTTTCATTTTTATTTCAATTAAGTAAATGTTTTTTCACACCTGATTTTAGTTTGTAGTTTAGTAGTAACTCACTACTGTCATACTTCTTTTAATATGTGGCTAAAGAGCGTGTCTCCATAGCCTCGTGCTCTGTTCTGCAGACCTTTTCTGTTCAGATTATTTACAGATCCAGACCGATGGCTGCGCCCTCTTTGCTGGGTATGTCAGACATTTGTGGCCTTCATCAGAGTCATCATCGAGGTCTTTATGAAGCACATTACAGACAACATTTTAAATAGCGCAGGTATAGAAACAATAAGAAATACCCAGTCATATACACCAAACATATACATCCACTCACGTCAGTCAGATTATAAAGTTTAACTGTTAGCTGGGTAAAGGGTGCTTTTCATGTGTGTGCAGGTTGTCAGCGGTGCAGGTCAGGGTATTTAGTTCATTAACACATCACATCTCTCCTCCAAGCAGCTTCTTCCTCACTTTGCGATGCAACGAGGAGTGCTCGGACAAATGCACAGCACAGCACAGGAGAGCCGGCTCATCACAGCAAGGCTCAGCTGTACCTCTGCACCTAAAGGAGACGGAAGAGTTGCTCCAAAGATGCTAATGTTCACAATTTGGACCCAGAAAGCAGATGCAGAAGCCCCTGTGAAGCCCACATGATTAACAGTGGGACAACAAACCCGAGGACTACCTGCAAGTGGACAGCGCCACTAGGGGTTAAACACCTGAGACTCTTCACCTGTTGTTTTAGAAGTGAAGAAACCTCTTGGATGAGAAACGAAACATCTTCAAAAACCAAAAAGAAGTCAGCCTAGCTTCTTTTCAAGTGCTCAAGACTCTTAACTGCTCCTTCTATGTCCCAAGGGGCTGCCGCGGGGATGAATCCGCACCGCTTTCACGTCGGATGACGCGACCCTCAAACTTATCCAAACTTATAACTGGCACTAATAGTACACCAGTTAGCTACAGAGGCTAAAACCATATCAAAAGGCTACTCGGGTAAAACAGAAATTAGTTTAAATTCATTCATATTCATGAATATGGTCGTCATTTGCAAACAAATTCTGGGCTGCTAAATCGCTTCTCACAAAATAATCTGCAAAGTTTGCCAGATTACTGCTGTCAGGTCTGACCCTGTGGACCCCCCCCCACGTCCAAGTGTACCTTTAATGTCAGAAGAAGGCAGGCGATGCCTGTGGCATGCGTGACACGCTCAGACTGTCATGTCTATAAACCTGCAGCACACACACATCCTACAGACATCTTTGAGTTTAAGCGTTTGTTCCCAGATGGGTGAAAAGCTTTTGCAGCTGGTGAGAATGGTGCTGAGTCACTGCTATTGATCTGCTCACACTGTAAAACTTAACTGCCCCTTTAACAGCACACAGAGTGCCGTCTGTGAGCATTTAGATTCATCTTCATCCGTCCTGACTCTGCGCTCACTCTCACATGGTTCTTTTTCACATTTTATTCAAACTATTAACTCCGTATTTACTCATGCAGGAGATATCATTGTTTTTGTTTCCTGTGACTTAAACATAAGTTATTAATATAAACCCTGTAATTAGGCCCTATCACTTTTATGGTACAGTAAACTGACTGCCTTATTTTTTAATCCACAGCCACTCACTGATTTGGTTTTCAAGCAGAAACAAAAAGCCCCTCAGTACCCCCCTGGCACAGAGTGCTGAACTGTGAACCAAATAATGACTTTATTTTTCCTTTTTCAGCCGGCTTCATTTGATTAATTGCAGGAAAGTGGCCAGAGGTTGCAAGCGCTTCTATCACGAGACAAAAAGAGAGCTTCAGAGTTTTCACTGTTTCATGTGCAGTTTGAAAGTTTGCATCAGTTTTATTTTGACTTTTGTGACTGCTGGTGAGCGCACACCTTTGTATTTCTGATATCCCCGTTTTTTCTTTTACAGACGTGTGAATTTTAATTCTAACCACAATGATATGCTAATTCTCTCCCAGGGTGTGTCACAGTTTTCCTGTTTTTTGTAGATTGCATTATTCAAATGACCACCTGCTTAATGTGAATTGAAACAAAAATAAGTGATTCCTGTGGTTTCAGTCGGCTCAGTTTCCTCTTTTGGTTTTGGAAGTTGTGGGTCACCAAAGCCGACTTCAGACTCTTCTCTGTGTGAAAGGTCATCGTTTTAAATGTGTTTCGGACATGGGAGGATCAGAGCATGACTGTAGCCACTGTGACATCACCAGCTGGTTTCTGGCCATGTTGAAGTATAATCTGGCTGCTACCATGTTGTTTTCTTGGACCTATAGATCACCATGTGTGGATAAGAGCCCACACTAAGACGTTACCTGTGTGGGACACCCAGGTATGTTTTTGGGACTTAAAGTATTTTAGATTTTTGAAATTTTTTAATGCATAGTCACTCCCTGCCTGTTTACTTTGATAGACCAGTCACTGCTGCCCAGCTAGACTCGGTCCTTCTTGTTTTGTGTTTCCCCGCCAGCCGCCTGCTGTCATTCAGCCGGTGTCCGGAGAGTGTCTCGTCCTGAGGTTGGAGGTGTTCAACAGCGCTGCTGTGGACTGCAGCTGGCGACAGTCATCCTCGTTCTTCTCCAGACAGCGCAGACAGAACTGCAGCAGGCCAAGAACTTCTGCTACCATGAAGTCATGAAGTGTGTCCACCGGATGAGGAATTTACTATAAAGACAGCAGATATATACCCCTGATGATGCCCCCTGATCCTGCTGCCACAGCAGATGCAGTCTAATTCTGTGGGAAACACCAGACTGCACAGATGCCTCCCAGAGACACAAATACCTGCTGATTACTGCTAAATAACTCATTATAACTACTTTCACTCATATTGTCAAATCCACACTCACTCACTCACTCACTCACTCACTCACTCACTCACTCACTCACTCACTCACGTCCAAGCAGGTAAATGAGCTTTTCAATGCTGTAAAGTTTAATATGGGGCTCTATGGGGGCCGTCTTACTTTTGGGGCCTCGAGAGGCCATCAGAGGCATTAGAGGCAGTTTTCTACTTTTCCTCCTTGGCTTCATTTTTCTACCCCGAAGGTTTCTGCCTCGTGCAGGCCAAGGGGCCGAGAGGCCATGCCCCCCAGCCCAGCTTCAGCCTCTCTGTGGAAGGACTGAATAATATTTATTGTTGGAAAATAAATTTGGCAAAGAGCCATCAGACTGAGAGGCAGAGCAGAAAGAAAAGCTGGGACTGCACGTCCTGCTTTGACAGATCTGGACATTAAGTGTTGTAAAGCTAAAGAACAGAACTTTAATCTTTATTAAATATAAAATCAACTGCAGGAAGAATCCTTCTCACCAGAGCAGGAGACAAACTTTTCCTTTTATTTGGTGTTCCAGCCGGTCGATTCTTGTCTCCAAAGCTTTTTATCTGCTGAAATTTGTGACACTGATGGTGCTTGATTACTATTTTAAAGACTATTTTAAGCCTTGACTGGTTCAGTTTTTAACTTTTGTTGCTAAGCAATGTTGACCAAAACTCTGCTTATTGGTTAGAGCTGGCACTTTTGCCTGGCAACATTACCTGATTGTGTATTCTGGAGACGCCGGCGAGAGCTTCCAGTTGCAGAAGATGGCGCGGGCTGTGGCATCGATCCTGCTCTGAAGGACCCTCTATTATTTCCACCAGCTTGTGCCTAAATGCATCTGAACAAAACAGCAAAAAAAGGGGAACATGTTTTGTATGGTTGTGAAATAAGCAGTGCACTTAACAGCAGAGCAAATGCGACATTTGATGAAGTCCTGACTGGCAGATGGCTGGAGCCCAAATCGGGGGCTGGGTTAATTAAGACACCGGCTGATGAGCAAGTCCAGGTCACATCAGGGGGTGATGCATTTACTGACATTAACCTGGGCTCAGATTTCAGTGCATGCAACTATAAAAACATAGATATCGCACCCTAATTAACTATTTATAATTAATAAAACATAGGGCACAATAAAGATTAAATAAAACTAAACCACATCGGGAACAAAAAACATGTTGCTCAACCCGCGAGAGAAGCTCTAACATCAGCTTGCTGCAGTGCACCCAATTAAATCAATCAAACTCTATTTATTTATTTATCGCTCACGGTATTCACATTCACGAGCTGAGATTAAGACACAAAACGTGACATCATTCAAAGATGAGCATGTGATAAAAAACCATAATAAATGTAAGTAAAATATAACATTTAATAAAATCACTCAAATTCACAAGAAACAATGAATGCTGAATATGTTAAAGATAGAACTATAAAATAAAAGATAGTAAATTAAACGGATTGATGGACTAAAACAAAGAAATTAATTTGCACTGGCATGCACGTTGCTGCACGCTGAAGTTCCCTGCAGAAGACTGAAAAGCTGATATTAACACAGTATAAAAAAGCAATAAAATGATAAGGATGTAATATTAAAAATAGATAAAAAGGAAATAAAAGGAAAAATAAATGCTAAAAAAAATACAAATTCACAAGAAATATACTGTATAATATTTTAAAAGGTGAATGTAGATGATGAGTATATTGAGAAAAAGATGAAAACTGAAAATGAGAACACAAAATAAAGTTAACACAACTGAATTAAACAAAGAAATCAGAATTCAGTTGCTCTGCTTTTTTATTCTTCTGCCTTTGTGGAGAAAAGAAATACTAATCATTTGTAACTTTTAAGATTAAAGAGCAGCCACAGCGGTTTTTCTTTTTCTTTTTTAATTGCCTCAAACAGATTAAAATTTTTGGATAAATTTGTCATTATTATTTTTTTCAACCAGTAACAAAAGGCCGGAAATACGAGATTGATCCTAAGCTTATAACCAGGATGTATGGGAGTTTGTTTCGTGTCATCGTTTGGTGAAGTTGCGCCTGTTATCACAGAGGTTAAAGGTCACTAAATTAACGCTCCTGGTTCCTGAACCTTCACGTTTCCACAGGGCCGGGTGCGCTTCTGCGACCCGCCTGTTGGTGTCGCTCTCCGTCATCTTTTTGCAGAAGTGTGGGGGGGTGGACGTCTCCACGTTTATTGCATCTGATCAGGTACGACAAGCCCATTTATCAAAAATACACGAGCGCGATGAAACGCACGCAGCAGTCTGGTGACCGTGGAGACACTTTCTTCACGCTCCCACGCACCTTGCCGCACTGAAAGTGCTTTAAGCACGCACAGCTCGAACAGGTGGGTGCTGCTGCCGCTCCCGCAGCTGCACATGAGCGTGCTGCTGTCAGCCAGGTCAGCCCCGGGATCAAACAGGTGTGAGAGAGATCATCCACGCATCGGGGATTGGTTTCTGCTCGCATCACATTTTTGTATTTCTGTTTACATTTGTTTTGCAGTAAAGTGAACTTTTGCAACATTTTCTTTGGAGTTTCACAGAATTTAAAGAGAGATCAGAGAGTTGCATGGTGTAAATATCATAAATATATACATGAGGGGAAAAGTACGAGTCCAAACATGGGTGTTGCAGCAGCGCGGGGGTAAGAATGTGGATAAAAGTGGCCCTGCGTGGTTTAAATTAAGTATAAAGTCCACGCAGAGGACTACAGGTGTGCGTGGATGTATAGGAGGCGGTGGTGCCTCACTGCCGCCCGCGTGCTGAGGCTGCAGCCGGTGCGGATCGGGGTGCAGGAGGGGGGCACGCACAGGGGTGCATGGCTTCCACATGCCTGCGCCTCTCCACCGCAGCCCGACCCATCGTGCCAACGTCCGTGCCGCGATCCAACTTTTCTTTACATTTTCACGTCACCTGGGCACCAAACATAAATTTGGCATCCTGATGCAAATATATGCTGACGTAAAAGATCATGTGGTTTTTGTCGTCGATCCCCCCTATGAGCAACGAGGAGGCTTTTTTTTCTCCTCTCTACTGTTGTCTTTAGGTTAGCTATGCTACAATCTTTACTGTACCCAGCGCTAGCTATATGCGCCCCGCACCGCACCACTCTGGATATCTGGGAATAATCAACTTCCAGCCTGTCGCACCCTGCAGCCGCAGACTCCGTACAGGTAGGACACGAGGGAAACTTCTAATTTTTTAAAACTCGTGGACAGAAATTTGGACCAAAGTGACCGCAAAAGTGAAGTTATTAAAGCGGCTTGGTTGCAGCCAGACTAGCCGCCTGGCTCGCTCTCTGCCCAGGCTGCTGCTGCGGCGGCGGCTGCTAGCGACCGTCCCCCTCCATCACAGCCTCTCAGAGTGGGAATCACCCCGCTATCACCCCGCGGACCTCCCCGGCAGCCACACTAGAATGAAAACACTTGGACACCTGGCTGTCAGGTAACTTTAGTTGCGGTGGGACTGCTCTCCGGGTGTATTTGAGGATAGTTGTGAGACAAGTGAATGTCATCCGGTTCGCGTTGTTTTTTTTGGGAGCCAACTTTTGCCGTCCCCCTCCACCCCCGGTGAAAGTGCACATAATAAATTTATTAGCCAGCGGGGCTAGCCGTTAGCCAGTTAGCCCCTGCTAATGACGGGCGACCCGGCGGAGCTAAGTGCTTTAGCTTTAGCCTTTCCCCGCACACAGCAGCGCGAAACGTGGCTGCCCGTCTCTGGATGTTGTGCTTTCATGTCGGGAAATGCGTTTGTTTTGGCTCCCCCTTCCCTCTTCCTCCTCCGAGTTACGGCGTCGCTCCGCGGAGCCGAGGGGAGAATAAATCCGCTTTTTGTGGGTGACAAGGTGGCCGCGGAGCGAGTGACAGAGCGGGTGAAGGAGTCGGCTGGAGTGTTGTTGTTGCCCGCGGAACGGGAGGTTCAAACGGGGCTAGCTAGCAGACAGCCAGTCTGGCTGCTCGGGTCATCTGAGGTGAAGCCACCGTCAGCGGCTGCACAGTAACGGTGCGCCGCTTTCCAGCTGCTCCACCGACACTTTCCCAGCCTGTCCGCTCCAAACTTGTATTTTAACGAGCTGTCTCTGAGATTGGAGCTTCTTTTCGGGCTGTTTTCCCAGCAGCGGACCGTCGGTGTGCAGACTGTACGGCGGTCGCAGGTTGACGCGAACTGCCGATTACTTTGATATTAAACAGTTGTAATCGGCTGCTTCGTGCTTTAACGTGTAGAAATGTGTCGCTGAAGTTGTTTAAGAATCGCTTTTCAGCCGGTTTGTTTCGGAGGGCTGGTTGCCTGTTTGGTGGACACACGCTGACTTCGTGCCAGTTAATGGCAGACTGGTTTTCTACTGGTTTCAGGCTGCCAGGATCCACAGCGCTCGGGTTTTACCGAAGAGGTGCCGTCAGTTTCTGCAGAGTGCGCTTTAAAACTGGATTTCGAAGAAAATTCATTGACATTTAACTGTTTTAACCCGGTTTACAGATAAATCCGTGCGTTTTTCGTACAATTTTGCAAATATGCGCTGGAGACGTTTAAGTGTAGAAGCTGTGCGTTGCGCTGCTGTGCAGACCGGTCGGTGCTGCTGTGCACCACAAACCTGCGTTGAAACTGCCCGTTTACCACCGGGACCGTGTCTATGTGACACGGCCAGGAGGGTACCCAGATACCGGGCAGAGGTGGCACCAGCGCCCCCCCCCCGACGCCACTGCATCCCCCCCAGGTCCCGAGGTCTCATGTAATTTAGTACATTTACTCAAGTACTGTACTGGAGCACACTTTTAATTAACTTAGACTATTCCTACACCATCCATCCATCCATCCCTCCATCCCTTCTCTCCCATCCCTTAAATCTCAAAATAAGCCTTTGCAGGCTTTACTGCGCTTACAGGCGGGGCACAGTTGTTTTCTATCTCAGATTAGGCTGTTTGATAATCAAAAATACATTTTAAGCTCTTAAAAAAATATTGGTTAAAACATTTTCACAGTCCTAGTGATTTTTTTTTCTTTCAAAATTTCTTTTGTGGGTGCCAAAATTTTATATATATAAAAACAGCTGTATTTTACTGCTTTTTACTTCTACACATCTTATACTTTGCATGCAGACACTGTACTTTGTACTCTAGTTGTTTCAAGGCTTTAAATAAGTATGTTGCACATTTTAAAATATAAATGACTATTATTTAGTGCTGTATTATTGTGAGTAAAGCTACCCAGCTGTATATAGGCTATTAAAGTCACATCCAGCTGCAACATTAAAGGGATATCCACATCATTATGATCCAGTAATGTAATGCATGTGATTCAGCACAGTGAGTAGTCTGACTTTAGGTACTTTAAGTATATTTTGCAGTATTGTTTAAGGGTGTAAATACTTCTTTGTCTACTTTGCACACCAGTTTTCATCCTTGTGTAGCTCCATTATTTTAAATCTGTATTATGGCATTGGTCTGTGCCCACACACACACACACACACACACACACTCCCCACATTGTAAAAATTCCTGGATACGCCCGTGGATATGGCAGCTGTTTTTTTTTCCTCTTCTTTTAGTCAAACTTCTCCAGGTTCACCCAGCCAGGGCTCACTATGTTCTCCGACCTAATTTCCTACCCCAAGTCTCGTTACATAAAATCATGAATAATTAGGTGCAGCCGGCTTGCATGCCGGCTCAGACCTGACACGGTGACGTGATTGGAAATTAAAAAGCCGTTTTGACCTGTGAACCTCCCCATTCAGTTGGGAAAATATCTATAAAAACCCCTAGTAGTGTTTACTTTGCAGCTTTCCCTGCTGTCCTCATGTGACTCCCTGCAGTTTGAAGGACATGCAGGAGGAAGATTTCTGTCAGGCTTAGGCGAACAGGTGTGTAAACTGAATTTGGGCAGGTTTCACCCTCCACCACATCCCTGACAGTGTGACTGAAGTGTGTCTTGGCTCTTGGAAATCATTGGAGAGGCTCGTATTTGGCAGCGGCTCCTCCTCTTCCCCCTTCCTCTATACTGCCCGGTGACAGCCTTAAAATCCACCTCCTCCCAGGCGCTGCACTGTAACGCTCCCGCTGAAAGTGTGTCAGGATTTTTTTTTTCCTCTTTTCTTTTTTAATATTATCTCCCTCTCGCCTGTTCTGGTTCATAATCACATTTCCTTTTCCATTGACCGACTTTTTTTGTCTCATATTTTGCCGCTATTGTATCTGCGCCGTGTCAGGCTTTTTAATCCTATGATATGGATGCAGGGATCAGTCAGTCATGCTGCCAGTCTCCGAATCAGAGCACGCTCGCTTGCTCTCTGGCTGCTATTTATTTGTCACAAACGCCAACACACACACACACACACACACAGAGCACCCAGCCTTAGTGCGCTTTCCCTTCCTCACTACTGCTCTCACGCCACACACACACACACACACACACACACTCTTTCACTTTTCCTCTTCCTGCCCTGACACTGCCTTTTTTTTTCTTTGACACACATATTTTGCCGGTTCCTGGGAAGTGCAGCTGTGATTTGCTGTTGCCACCTGACCTGTCACCCCAATCCCCACACACACGTGCGCACACACACACGCAACTCTGCAGCCATAGTGTGCTTTATTTCACCGTTTGCACTGCTCACATCATTGGTTTTTTATTGCAGAAAATTGCTGCTCCACTCGTGTGTTTTCATTATTTGTGGTGATAGAAAAGGACCCCTTTCTCTGTATGTGTGTGTGTGTGTCTGTTGCCCTCAGTGGCATTCAGTCGTGAGGGGGCACACACATGCTCTTTGTCGCTCTGTCAAACTGCTATTTATTTCACTCACATGCAGAAAGCATGCATGACAGCTGCATCTTTGCACACACACATATTCATTTACACACATTCAGTCACTCTTTTTTTTTGTGCTTTTATTTCACACACACATTTGTAGTTTTGCTGCTTTATGAAATAGTTGTGAGAGGGTGCGTGTGTCTGACGGGGTGTGTGTCTGGGAAAGAGTGCAAGCATGCCAGGCCGTGCACGAGTGAGTGAAGTGGGGGTGATTTTCTGTGAGTCACTACGTGTGTGTGTGTTTGTGTGTCACTGTCTACCCTTGCCTCACTGCTGGAGCTCTTTCACAGGGAAACGTGGTGTACACACACACACACACACACACACACACACAGACTGGGTGTATTGGATCTGCTGCTGCTGCTGGACCAAACCCACGTTCCACTTTGACTTGGAGGGTTTTGAGGGTTGAAGTTTGCGTGAACATGAACACCAGGGATCCCCATTCGATCAGATTTAACTCCAGACCAGAAACGAGCTCCTCCTTTTGACTGTTCAGAGCTTTAATAACCTTTTATTCCCAATTTCTTGGTGCTAAAATGAAATCTCTTCCAAGGATTTTATGTCTCGGTAATTTTTTCCCTCTTGCAGATATTAAAATTTTTTATTTTTATTTTTTAGATTTTTTGCCCTGCAAACACTCATGTGCCGGCACGAAGGCTTTTGTGAAATACAATTTCTGAACGTTGTGTGTCAATAGTCCCACTGCTGTTTTTTCCAGCTGTGGAAAGGCTTTTAGCCAAACACAGTAGTTTTTCAGCTCAGACCTGCTTCTTTAGTAAAACATTAATTTATACCTTTGAACTCATTTTCCAAAATTGAGTACATTTTTACACCTGTTTCCCCCCCAAAATCACCAAAACTACCTTTTTAATGTTCTACGATCTCACCTGGAGACGTCGAATCTGGTGTAGTTATCAGAGCTGAATTGATAAGGCAGCCAGGCTGATTCATTGGTCGATAATCGCTCAGTGCAGCTTTATCACACCTGTGCATATTCCAGCTGATGGATAGAGAGGGACCGGTGTAAGGAAATTCCAAACTATGCTCGAGCTTCCAGCTTGTGCACCATAAATCTGGAAATTCACCGGCTCAAGTCTGATTATTTAGCCTCTGGAGACGGTTGCCGGTTTTCGGTGCTTCCAGTGGAGCGAGTAGCTGTCTGTGCTAAGACTTCCTGTTCTGTGAAGCAATCACTTTCATATGTAGAAATGTTTAAAAAGCAAAATTGGCATTTCTGTGTTCAGTCTTTTGCGGACGGTTTACCCGTGTGCACCCACTTGCTCAATGATGAATGGTGCCAAGTATTTGGATTACCATTCAGAAAGCTCTAGGGACAATGGCAGAAAGTTTCAGTGGATTCTGGCATTTGTGTTCCCTCTTGTGCTCTCTGTATGGACCATTCACCTGCATGCAACCAAGGCCCAGTTGGATTACAACCCTGAAAGCTGTCAGTAGCCAAACATCACATCCCTGTTATTTACTGCGATTTGAACTTCAGAAGACCTACAGGTATTTGCATCTTTAAATTAAAATGAATTACACCAGGTCTAAATCTGAAGTTTAAGCCAAACCTCCAGAATATTAATGCCAGTTTTGGCCTCGGAAATCTAGGCCTTTTTTGGAAGCGCCGGTTCCTAATTCACCTGGAAGGGTTAAAGGAAGGTGGGCCGCCCTAACATTTCTTTTCCAGAGAGCTGTACTAACTCGGATAAAGTTTGCAGAAACATTTTCACAAGTTGCAATAAAAATGCTTCACAGCGATGTAAAAGCAGCATCCAAATGAGCCTACATCTCAGCAGCTTTCTCATATGCACTACTGCAGGCAAGGACTCATTGTTGTTGCTCGTATTGAGAGTCCTCAGCATAATGCGGCCTCTCATTGATGCCACGGGGGTGGTTGTGCTTTCCTTTCAGGATTTTTCTGTGAAAGTTGAGTTGGGCTGTGCTGTGCCCATGCGTGACCGAATAGCAGCCGTACGAGCGTGCTCCGTCCCTCGGTTTCTCAGTCAGATCCAGTTCTCGCTCGTTACGTCCACTTTTAAAGCACCAGTAGCACACAGTGAACGATATGTGCTTTTAGCACAGTTTGCTCAGAGTAGTGGTTGTTATAAGCAGTTCAAATTGACAGTTTTCTGAAAGGCAATTGAAGAAATATTAAGACTCAGTGAGAGCTGAATTACTTTCACCTGCGCTGAATCCAGGAAACCTAAAGGTGGACTGGTCACGGAAATGAAAACATCCTCTAGACACAATGCTTTGAGTCAACTTTGTTGCAGGGTTGACCTCCGGTGCATTGTCTGCAGAGGCTATGTGTAATTGGTGCTTTTATTTCCATTCTGGTTAAGACCTTGTTAGGCTCAATGGTCACTTGACTAAATAAAGGTTTTTAAAGAAGGGGTGTCCGTGCTCTGCCTCAAAGTGCCAGAGGAGTGTATTTTCTGGAACTATTGAAAGAAATATGCTGATTAATGAGTGTTTTTATGTGGAGGTCGCCTCACTGCACCCTGTGCTGCTCCATCTTTCACTGTTGCTTGCATTTTTGTGGAAATTTTACTTTCACTGTTTTCATGGTGCCGTCCTCATTGTGCATCCTGCCTAAAACACATGACCTCTGACAAACAACCAATGCTCATCAATGAGTCAACAGCTGGTATTTTTCAGTGACTAAAAACTAGTGAGATGTGGTCAGTGATTCAGAGGAATGGAAGCAGGTTATCCTGCATGATTCAGCGCAAAGACACTGATGATATTGAGAGGCTTTGATTTTGGTCTTTCCCCAAAGGAAAATCATCAGAACTGTAATAATATAATAAAAATACTTTTAACCAGTCTTTTTTAGAATGGGCTTTCATTGTGTTTCATTCATTCATGCCGATTACTGCTGTGACTAAATGCATACCGATTGGGCTTACGTGTGTAGTCCCCCCCCCCAAAGGCCCAGTTTGAGCCAGGATAACCCCGGTGTTACTCATTTAATATCACCCAGCCCCAAGTTTGATGTATCTAATGAACCCGTCCTCTGAAAGGCCGTTTTTATTTTACAAGATAACTTTAAAAATGGCCTTTTGAGTCTGGTAACTTGCACTAGCAGCTCAGAGATGAAGCTGCATAGAGATATTAACTGTCTCAGACACCTGTGTGGTGCAGACAGGGCTGAAAATATATTTATTGATTATTTATTTGCCTCTTTCATTCCTGCACCTCAGCTCCTGCCTTGGTAAAGGTATGTGATCATGGCAGTTTCTTTTGTCTGTGTTTTAGCTCAGTTTCGCTACATTTATCAAGCTGATTTTTATGACACTTGGTGGACCAGTGAAGTACCTACAGAGGAAGAAGACATTGCATTTTGCTGCAGATCTGAATGCATTTCTTTAAAACTGTGGAGGATGCATTATTCAGTGCCTTTCTAGTTTTACATTTGGTTTCCTGTGTTGGCAAATCTAAAGACAGTTGTATCTGCTGATTCAGTGCCTCCTTTAATCATATATCTGTAATGATTATGAGGTGTGTAAGATGGGTGAATATTGTTGGCATACAGACAGCAGTTTGCAACTCATTGTTTTATAAAGGGTGGACATCAATAACAACAAAACTAAAATATACTAACAGGAAAAATATATTGAAATCAGCTGGTGGACAAATTTTTACTTTAAACATTTGTAATGGTGCAAGATCCCCCCCAAGCATCTGCTCGGATATAAGGCATACTCCCAGTGACTAATTTAGTGTTTCCTTACTTTTAGAAAACAGTAAACAACTGAGCCTTAAACATTGTCCTGTGGAAGTTTATGGAAAGGCGTCCCTCAGAGTCGACCTCTGTAAACTTGACTGATGGATTTATGGGCTCAGTTACTCAATGTGGGTCATATTAAATTAAAAGAAATGTAGTAAATTTCGTTTCAGAAGGAGGATCATCCACGCTCACTGGTTAATGACTTGTTGGCAAGTCGCTAGTCAGCGTTTACTGCTTCCTGTCGCAGAGAGAGGGGCGTTTCTTGAGTATCTGGTCGACTAATTCTCCTGCAAAGTGTTTCCCAGCCGCCATTAAACGACAAAAAACAGCCGCTGCTGAATGCCAGGCGTCAGAGGCGTGCGGGACTGAGAGATCAGCTGCTGCTGAACAACAACCCCCCAGCCCCAAAACAAAGATGAGTGCAGCAGTTAAAAAGTTCCCCGTGGAACAAAAACGAGATCCAGTGGTAGATTGAGTGGGTAGAGCTCAGTCGTCAGAGCGGGTTTAGATGGGAGGAGCGTTTTTTGCTTGAAACGCTCGTCCGAAGCAGTCGCCAGTTGTTGGAGGGAGAACGGCAGATTGGAGAATGTGCCCAGCTGTTCTCTGATCGTTAATCAATATGATGTTCTGCTGAAGAAAACAGTGATCCATCTTTAGTGTTGAGAAGTGGGTATAAAATCGGGAGTATTAATAGCAGCGGAGTCTGAGTGTCCTGTGGTCTGCATGCAGCTTCAGAGGCTTTTCCACACTGCCAAGAATAACTGGGGGAAACACTGAATACTTGTAATTGTTTGAAGTTTTTGGCAGGAGGAGGCCAAATTTTCAGATATTGAAAACTGGCACAAAAAAGCAGATTCAGTCCAAAAATATCAGCGTTGCAAAAACTGGAATGGGTCAAACCAAGAAAGCAGAGCGGCGGATTTCTCACTGAGGTTTACTGTACTGTGCTAATGACGTGTACCCAAAAATATAATAATGTATGCAGGGAGAAAATCAAACTGCAAAGAAGTGACAGAAAGAAAGGAGAAATGCAAATGAGTTATTTTTCCAGATGAGAAAAGACTGTGTGCTTGTCAGCTGTGAGCTCTGTAAAGTAATTAATATTAATGTAACATGAAAATGAAACAGACTTCACTCGTGTCTGCTGCAGGATGAGTGGTATAGAAAGCTGGAGAGGATCCAGCCCTGTAGGGAGCCATGTGACTGGTAAACATACCCACAGCGAGCGCGCCGTCCTCGACGCGATGATGAGGGGTCTGTCCGGGCCAATCGCTGACAAATGTGTCGCCTTGTTTTAGAGCTGGAGCTGCGGCTTTCCCTCTGGGCCAATCAGTTTAACATCGACCTGTGGCTCGGTCCCGCCCACGGCTTCGTCAGCAGCATCCGAAACAGCCCCAGAGGGAGGTCACATGACAATGGAGAGTCAGTTGGAGGAAAAAGAAATCCTTTATTATAAAATAAAATGTTCACATGAGCGGTTTCTGGGCACCGGGCTTCTGTGAACGGGACTATTGACTTCTCAGTGTGTTACTATCGGGTCACTGCTCCATTCAGACCGGACAGAAACGGAGCTGTGCAACTGAACTTCCACCGATGCTAACGAGCATACATGACTTCAGTTTATTGATCAGGAAAATGTATTTTTATCTTGGGTTTTCAGTGTCGACACTATTCATATTTTTATTCACATCTAGACAAACAAATCAATCTACTCTAAGTGCTGTGTAGTGAGGCTTACACTGTGGAAATATTTAAGTTATGAAAATAACCTTCAAAATAATAATAAAATATCTTAACATGTAGGACTGCAACCGTTAGATTAATGAATCAGCTTCCAGTTAATTCATAAGATTAAATAATTACGTGCTTAATTTGGTCTTGTTTTGTCGAGTCCTGAATTAAAACCTCTGTGAACTTGTTTTCTTTCCTTAACACTCGATAAAGTAAAGTTATTCATGTAAATTAGGAGCTTGCATCAGTGAAAATTTGCGTTATCAAAATAGTTGCTGAATTTCTTTTTTCTTTGTTGTTGATTGACTAATCATTTTAGTCCTGATTTAGTTCAGAAGCTATACATACAGGCATTCTTTAGTAATAACTACTTTTTACCTTTTGTTTGTGAATTGATTGTTTACATGGTTAGGCCAGGAAATAAAAGTGCTTGGTTGGTTTGTGCTACTGCGGAGATGATTATTGCAGCCATGTGCAGTGAACACACTCAACTTCTAGGCAGCCAGCTGGTTGCTGCAACTACTTGCAATTGATTGCCAACAACAAAAAACTTCAATGCAATCATTGTTCAACCACCATTCATTTTTCCCCTCGTAGAAGGAGCTCGCTCTCCTGAGCCATTGGGAGCAATGATTTAAGTTTAATTACACCCTCTCTCAAAGTTAAACTTGCATGTAGAAGGCAAACTTACTCCACCTGCAGCGGGCCTTAACTCTTACCATCCTGCCACAGTAACTGCACCAGCAGAGCATTTTTAGACCCGAGGTTCTAACCAGAACAAAACCCAAGCAAACTGTGATGATAGCGATCCGTTCCAGTAGCTAGCAGTTCCACCACTAGCTAGGACCCTGGGGTCTGATGGTTTCTGTTATTTCAGGGATGCCTTTTTAGTCTATTGGACCGCCTGGTATGTTGAAAATGACACTAAAAGGGTAACCAGTGCGTTACATTCATAGACGGAGTATAAAATATTGAAGTAGCCGCTATGACACACGCACAGTGTTTCTCAGAATCTGCAGTTTGAAGCCTCCGCTTTTGGTGGTTTGGCCCCTTCCATGTTTGCTTTTAGGAGGCAGGAGAGAGCACGTATGAATGAGTTAGCAGCTAAGGTTAAGGCACTCATAAACTGTATGAGTACTAAAATGTATGAGCAGCAGTAAGTCAATTTAACTCAGAAAACCTGAAGGAAAACGCGTGGCGTAGAAAAGCCTCAACAGATCAGCCCTTTGTGACGGATACCTGTGCAACTTTTGGAGGGCGGCAGTGGCATAGAGGCTGGATTGGTGCGTACCTGCGTACTCGAGAAGATCACAGACCCGTCCAGAACGTTTATGGCGGTTTCTGTGGTTTTCAAACAAAACGTTCAGGAGGTGATGTGAGAACAAATCACACGTTTCAGAGCTGCGTTGGTCCTGGTGCTCATTGTTGCTTCATGTTAACTGTCAAATGGAATGTTTATGGGTTAAAACTGATATTATCTGAGTATGTGAATTGTGTCCTTGGCTTTCTGGGGGCAGGAGGGCTGTAGCAAGGGCGCAGCTTGCTCTAGAATGCTGTGCAGCTGTAGCGGCGCAAACCTTCATCAAACTTATCAGCCAAAATCTTATCCAAACTGCTGCAGGTCCTTCTTTACCGAGGGAAGCGCACAGATATCCGAAATATATGCAGGCCCAGAGTCTGTGCGAGTGTGTCATTTTGTCATTTTGACATTAATTTTGCTGAACAGCCTTTTTTCAAAGAAGTCGCCAAATTTGTTTCTGTTTTATGCCATGAATCATCCAGTGAAAGTCAGGTGTCACTTTTGTTTTTCGGCTATCTCATTTTTAGAGTGGAGAACACTTCAAAAACGGACGGCTGCGTGTTTGTTACCGCTGCTTATATTATTTAGATTTCCTGCTTTTTTCCTTCTTCTAAATCTCCAAGAAGTCATTTTTATTCATGAAGGGAGAAAAGAATGCTTATTTTCTCATTAAAGCCTGCAGTGTGTGCGTTTCTCAATTACTCAACACATGAGTGACCAGCAGCACTGATCGGGCTCATCAGACAAAAAAACGCCTTAGATTAGCTCCCCCCACCCCCCGCCCCAGAGCTGTGATTTGTTGAAGGGCCCCCTCCCTCCCTGCTTCTGCATCGTTAATTTGAACCTTGTTTCAAACAATCATTTATCCAGAAAAAGCTCGCTGAGCACAGTTTCCCCTTTTCCATCACGGGCCTCATTGATATTCATATGTTTCCTATGTGTTCACACCTGGGGGCGACCCGCCGACGCCGCAGGCTCGTGTCAGGCAACAAGACGCTGCCTTGCTCTGGAGAACTTCGGCGCTCCTTTTTCTTTTATTTCCGTGCCAGTGTTGATGTTTTCCAGTTTTTCCTGATCTTCCCAGCTGGTCCGCAGTCGCAGCCAGCAAAGTCTCCAGGCGAGAGGCTGTTTCTGCGAATCTGCCTCGACCCATTTTCTACTCTTTGTCTCTGTTTCTGTTTGACAGCAAATCCTCCGCTGAGCCGCCTCACGCTGCTGAAACAAAGTGAAAAACTCCGCTGCAGCAGCCACGAATGAGCAGGCCAGCAGCGAGCGGAGCGTCTGCTGTCGAGCAGCGTTCCTACAAACTGTGAGAGCAGATAAATCTCACCCTCAACGAGACGCTGCCGCTTAAAGGGGACATGTCATTTTATCTGGTATGAACTCTGTGTTATACAGATCTTAAACTTATGGGGGATGTTCAGAGCTCGAAATTCCTCCTTCTGTTGCCCTGTTCGCATCTCAGATTGTGCTTCATCATTCTCCTCCACCTTCTATCTCTGTTTTTTGTTTTTTTTTCCCCTTCCCTCTTGTCTCCATGGCTGCTCGTCTTCTTTCACATCGGCGCTCAGCACTGGATATTTCACACATCGAGCAGCTCATTTAGCCATTAAAAGTTCGAGGCATGCATAAAAACTGTAAGGCCGAGCAACAGTTTGGAGTACAGCCCTTTTCTTTGCGGCGGTGCACTCCCCAAAAGCTCAGACATCCTCGCTGTTTAGCTCGCCTCGAGCAAAGATGACTAAAAGAGGAAATAAACTCGAGGAAGTTAAACTCTTGAGGTTTCCGTTGATGAGCCCGTGGAGGATTATTAACCAAGGCGTCGGTCTTCAGCTCGCTCAGGGTCGCTCACTTGGTCCTCACCCCCAGCCTGGGTTTTTTTCATTTACTTTTGTGTAAAGTTAGAGAAGTTAAAGTTGAACACCTCAGTGTTTACTGTCTGATGATCCTGAGGATGAACATTAACTTCACTGGGGCTGCGTGGGTCCTTTCAGTCCACTGTTTGTCTTCCTCGTCAGTGAGCCATGTCTGCTAGAGAGAGAGAGGGAGAGATTACTCCAGGTGTTGTCCAGGTCAGGCCTCAGCCCACCTGTGCACCACTCCTGGTTTCTCCATCGGTGCAAACCTTGAGCTGAACATTCTCAGACTGCTGGAACTGTGTGCAGGAATTGGTTAAAAATGTGCAATCCTGCACGGAAATTTAAGCTTCCCGACTGTTTTGAACACCTTGTTGGCAAAGTATACTAACTTCAAATTGTTCATACATGCCCACAAACAACTGCCATTCTGCAGACTTTGTTGTTTTGGATGTTGCCAAAATTGCTTAGTGGTTGGTTGCCACTTCATGCTTAAACATGTGCGAGCTGATATTTTGAGTAAAGAACAACAGGAGGAATCTGTGGGGGTTAGGATACAGGGGGAAACTAAAATAAAACACATAAAAAAGTACGTTAAACTTCAAAAGTTTGGGTTCGTGTTCTGCAGAGGCCCAGACCAAGAAACGAACTGCTAACCTCATAATCCAGGGACGCGCTAATGTCTCTGCCACGGTGAGCCACGTAAATTAAAATTATCTCTTCAAAATGGGGCGATTCGAAAAGCTTAAAATGTTGCATGTGACACATTAAAAGTGGTGTGCTGGGATTCAGATGCCATGGTTTTTGTTGGGTCATGACTGAAAAACGAATCCTCAGTCACGTTATGAACTTCAGTAGCACATCTGTAACGGACAGAATTTGTGATGCTGCGTTTTCGTTCATGTCTGAGGGTGATCGATGCTCGGGCCGATGCCCCGGCTCCTTACGCCGTCCGTCACGGATGCCGACAAAATGCCAAAACACTGAAAAATGGCCAAACAGGCTGACTTCCTCTGTGCCCGCCTCACACATGAAACAAGAGAAAATCCAACATGGCTTCTCTAGATGTTCCTCATGTTATCGGTTCTGATATTACAAAGAATCATTTTGTAGAAAAATGTGCTGCTCATCGGGACCTTGGGAGAGTGCATCATGTGACGCCACAGAAGATTTTTTTCATGATGCTGAAATTACCGCACAGCCCAGCGCTGGTCTGAGAGCATTTGGTGTGGATTTATTCAGCAGAATTGGATTTTCATTCCAATGAAAGCCGGGCCGCGGTGCTTCTAGAGCTGCCGGTTCCTCAGACACACGGGCAGATTGAAGATGAATTAATCATGCAGCTTTTCTATAGGCTTGTAAAATGTCATTGGACCAAAAGGATCAAATTCTGATCTAACATGATTTCCCTGCTCCTCTTCCAGTGGTTGTAGGTGGGAGGGATAAAAGCTTTCTGGGTCATGTTATGAACACAGAAGAAGTAACACCATTTTCCAACAATTCCAGGAGCTCAAAACAATGTTTTTTGTTTTGTTTTTTCAACAGAGCTGCAAACAGGGTGAGCATCAGTTAAATAAGAAAAACCTGGAGAAGTGTTAGTCACTCAAAGATCTGCAGAATAAAGACAAAAACCTGGAAAGATCCATGACATGTCCCCTTTAAACAAAGCTTTGCCCAATCTTCAAATAATCAAATGATCTCTGTAATAATTATTGAATTAATCCTCACTGATTATTCAGAGTTCCATTATTTTGAATTGCAATAAATCCAGAACTACCCAAAGCTCATGTCCACGGGGGCGGGTGCATAGATCGACCGGTAAATTGACAGCTTCGCTTTCACGATCAGCTCCCTCTTCACCACGACAGACCGGTGCAGCATCCGCGTCGCTGCACACGCAGTCCTGATCAGCTCTGTCGAGATACTTAAACTCCTCCACCTGGGGCAGCAACTCGTCCCTGAGCCGGAGAGCGGACACCACCATTTTCCGGCTGAGGATCATGGCCTCAGACTTAAAGGTGCTGATTCTCATACCAGCCGCTTCAGACTCGGCTGCAAACCCTTCCACTCCGAGTTGGAGGCCACCCCTGATGAAGCCAGCAGGATTGCATCATCCACAAAGAGCAGAGATGAGATTCTGAGGCCTTCACCACTTGGCTACGCCTAGAAATTCTGTCCGTAAAACTTATGAACAGAATCGGTGACAAAGGGCAGCCCTGACAAAGTCCGACGTATTGGACCAAGCTCTCGCTGTGGTTGTACTGGGACTGAATGGCCTGCAGCAACGGGCCAGAACACCCCATACTTTCGCACCCCCCCCCCCCCACAGGATACCCTGAAGTCCACAAAACAAAACGCGTTGATGGGATGAGTAAAGTCCCACGTCGACTGCGACAGTGTTCTGCGACCAGGATGAAAACTGAAAAAAAAATTTTGTCTATAAAATATCCAAATATAATATCTGAATATGCTATCAGGACTATTATCCTTCTTATGAGGCATTATCCAGCAAATATTTACCTTTTTATTACCTGATAAACAAGTTAAAAAAAAAAAAAAGTGAGTCTTCAGCAGATCTTGGCTGGATGAATCACCTGTGGGAAGTGTTCATCGTTCAGCTGTGGTGTTCTTTTGATTTATTTGCATTTTGTTGCATCTTTGCTGCCAGTTTAGTGGAGGCCAACTGGCAGCTGATATGCTGCTACCCCCCACTTTTATTTCCCAGACGAGTTTTGGCCTAAATTGCTGGGAATTAGAAATGAATCCTAGATCATAATAATAATGGCGATAATATTGATAATAACAATAAATCTAGTGAGGATAGGTCTGTGCCTCTTAGATGAAATTCAACCCTTTTATTTGAAGTTAGTGAGACAGCAGAGCTCAGTCTGCTTCTTTTTGGTCTTCAGTGTGGAAGCTTTTAGTGTAATAAGATTATTATTTACATATCACAACTCAGCTACTCGTATCTGATCAAATAACTGCAGAAACATCTGCCTTTAGCTTGAGTGGGACAGATGTTTCTTATAGACCCTCCCGCAGGGGGAAACATGATAAAAGAAATAAAGTTCCTGTGTGTTACACGTCATACTTTGGAGGGGCTTCTGCTTTCGTTTTGCATTGATTGAACCAACCTGCTCCTCTCCACATTCAGGAATCACAGGAATCTGGATCCTTCGGGATTCGGTGTAAATGGGAAATAGTTTCTTGGCTTCGGGACTGCAAAACCAAAGCTTTCCTTTGAAGACAGCAAAAATGTTGTTATGGTTTTATTGAGACACTCACCAAAGCACAGGAGCCCCAGACTCCTCGCAGCATTACAGCTCTTGTCGGGCATTAACTCACAGTTCTGAGTTAAAGCCCGACATCTCCCGCCTGAGTCACCGCCCACATCCTATTCGACCAATCAGAGCAGTCCAGGTGGGGTTATTATGGTGAAGCAGTAGTGGGACGCAATATTTATATCACAATCTGTTGTCTGCCTGCAATCCAATTGGATTGAATAATCATTGAAACGCTCCGCAATTCCTCGCAGCTTTGTCTTACCAGAGACGCCACCTCCTGACTCCTCGTGGTAGACTCGCAGGGAGACAGCGGACACTATTTCACCGCAGTTAAATGTGACCATTCACAAACAAAATTTCTATTTTTAAAATTTAGTACGCTGAATTTAACAGAAAATGTTTCCATGCAGGAAAACCCTTTAGTCAGACTTGAATAGTGAGGAACTTTTGAATTATTTGTCTCACAATAAGCCGATATTGATGCCTTTCAAAATACAGCAGCAGACATTTCACTCGGCCTGTGTTTCAGCCTTGAAGTGCTGAGGTGTTAACTGCTTGCAGCTACTGCTACAGAACCACCGACATGATTCCTTCTTCTTAGATAAAAACTCAGAAAGCTTCATAATTCATTTATACTCACTGTGGTGGAGACTGAGAGTCTCGGGGGTCGCGGGTCGTGCCCCACAGCACTGTTGGTTTGGATCCACCATCCAGCCGGGGCCTCGCTGTCTGCGGGTGTTCTCTTCCGGTACCCCGACCCCCTCCCACAGTGACGTGGAAATCAATCCACAGCTTTTATGTAACGTGCTTTTCTGGATTTTTGCTTGATAATCTGTCGCTCTCCATTAAAATGAAAACTACCATAACTACCATCTGTTCATTTCTGTGTGAGCAACCGTACAACCCCCCCCCCCCCCACACACACACACACATTTTAAATTGCAGAAAAAAGAGTGACAGGGGAAATGTGTGTGTGTGAAGGAGTATCTTCACAGCATAGGTTTTCTGATATTCTTGACATGAAAACCTGATCGATTTCTGTGGATAGTCCCCCCCCCCCCCACAAATATTTCTTGAAATTGTCCATGTGTTTAAGCAACCAGTGGTCCTGAAAATCACCGAGTAGATTCAGTAAGAAAAAGCGATGATTGCTACATGATGATGCGGCCTATCTGCAGACTCTTAAGAGCTTGTGATGCATCTATCCAGCCTGCACTGTCTTTTAAAACCTGATTGGTAGAGCTATTTTACTTTTGCCCTCTGATGTACCTCAGCAACAGGAGAGTCTTCAGAATAGACATTACTCACACTTAACTCTCAACAAACGCTGCTCACCGAAACGTGCCCAATGTGATACTCCAGCAATACGTAACTGAACGAAGTACAGGACATAACAT